>VXBL01003648.1:982796-1000232 GCA_013400195.1 Aramus guarauna
TTTTTTTGGTCTTTTCTGAATTTACTCTTTGTCTTCCTGATTTGGATTCTTCCTACCCTCTCCCCTAGTAACTGGTTGTACTTTGTCCAGAGAGCAGTGCTTCAGGAGGCCGGGTCCGTTTGGATCTGCAGGGCCAGTGCCAATAGCCGTGTGTCAGCTGTATTTTTGTTCCAGAGATAATGGCCCAATGTCTTTTTTTATCAGAAGTCTTAAGTGCTAACAATGGCAAATAATAAATGTAAATAGCAATGCATGTTCTCATTTTCCCAGGATTTCTCTACTTCAGGCAGAGTTTCTATTTTGTGAGGTGTTTCTATCTAGGTATTCGTCTCTTCCCTTCCCACTAGACTGAACAGTGGTGGGTGCACAGAACCGTGATGATGACAAGCCCCTGCCCAGCACACTTCTCTTGGGCTTTCAGAAAAGCCGGTGCAGCCTCTGCAGCAAACGACTTGCTCGTTTCCTGAAGTCACGGCGCTCGCTGCATGCACGTGAGGGTGAAGTCACCTCCCAGACTGTAACCGCTCTTTGGCTGCCGGCCTCGTCGGGGGGTTAAACGTGGAAGAGCTGGGTCACGAGGCTGCTGGCGAGCGGCCCGTTGGGTCTGAAAGACCTGTGGACAGGCCTGCACCCAGGGCTTCACAACGCCTTTGAAGGATCTGCAGGGTAGCGGCCGTGCCCGGGATTGGATCAAGTTGTCTGGGATGGTCTCTGTGGTTTCCTTTGCAATTTTTATTTTGGTTTTGGTGCTCGTATTAAGTGTTGGCTTTGAGAGCTTAGGAAGCTGAAATCAGTGCACAAACAGCCTAAAGTCCTTGTTCTGCTCCTCTCCCTCAACACACAAGCTGTCACTTCTCAAAATCCGCTGAGAACTGTCACTGCGGGACCCCTCCCCACGTTCCCCCAGTGCCGAGCACTTTGTGTTAACATCTCAGAGCTCCGGGTCGAGGCCGTCGTCATTTTACATCACGTTTGGGGAAAGCGAGACTGTAATCCTATAGCGAGCAGAGGCTCTCGGGAGGACGCCTGGCAAAACTGCTGTAGTACAAACTCCCTGGGTGTAGCTGCACGTGGGTGACTTTAGTTGGGTCACGTGCGTGGGAGAGCGGAACGGTGGCTACGTCAGTCGCTGCGGTGGTACTGTTGTGCCGCAACCTGTATTTTCCCGTCGGTGGCACCAGGCTAGCGCATCCGGCACTGCTGCGGGATTTCATCTCCAAGAACCAGCTGAATGATGCAGTTACCATGGAAACCATGGCTTTGGTTCCCATGGCAACCAGCTGGGGTTTCACACAAGCAGAAGGAGAGGTACCACGGTTAACTCTGCTGGTGGCCTGATCCTGCCCGGTGCTGCTTTCCGCAAACTGAGGGGCCTTTGGCGTTGGTGGGAGATTGGGTCCCGGAGGTCCTGGAGGTCCGGGGTGCAGGAGCCTTTGCCTGCAGGCTCCGGTGGGTGCCGGCACCTTTGCTAGCGTGGCTGCTGCGGGTGCAGAGGCTGGGGACACTGGCCTGACGCCATGCAGGGGACTGCCTCTCGATTTTCCTGCTTTCGTGGGCTCTCCTTCATGGCAGCAGGTTGGGTTGAGTTGGGGCAAGGCATTTCTCTAGATGTTGTGCTTTAAACAAACTGCTCATCGCACCTGAAGAACTTCATAGGAAACTTAGCAAGATTCCAAGCAGGAATGTCAAAAATTGATATAAGTAATGCAAACTCCCAAAAGTACTACAGGTGAGTGTGGCACCTCTGCCAACGGAGTCCTGGGGGCTTGGGTTGTTTGGGGACTGCAGGTTCCTCAGCACCCCACTGTCTTCTGATGTTGCTGGTTGCAATGTTTATGGAGTCAGGCTGGTGGACGACTCATACTGTAGATCTGTGTGGCAGTCCCTGCAAGGATAAGATCCTTTTCTTTGATTTTTCCCTTTCTATATAGCAATCAAAACTTCATACGGCAGTGAAAAACCTGACCGGCTGGGTCGGGTCGGTGCTGAATCGTGCAGAGGTGGGATTGCTGCTCGAGGACCTGCCCTGGCCCAGCAGCTCCTGGTTTGCTGCAGCGGCTGCAATCCCAGTAGCAAAGAGTTAAAGAATCTGGTTCAAAATTGCAAATCACTTTCGTGATTGCTCATTGATGAGCAATTTTTAATCAGTGAACACCATGTAATAGAACACAGCAGCTGAAATAGGCTTTTGGAAAAGCTCATAATTGAAAGTGTGTTTTTAAATTGCTAATATAATGTTTATAAGGGGAGCTTTTTAATAAGACCTTTTAAACCTCACTGATGCCAACTACAGGGCTAGCATTATTCTTGAGGCAAGCGCAGAGAAAGCATTGGGGGCATTATTTTCAATCTTGACATAAGAATAAGCAATTTAATTACAGCCAGCTGTAAAATGGAAAATTCTTTACAGTGACAAATGACTGTTGCTGCGTACTGACAACAGTAGTTAGTGTCTGGTTTGTTTACCAAATAATGGCAAGTGGGATGCACACAAGGACCAAATAGCAGCTCTGAAACGGCGAGAAGGATGGGCGCAAAGGAGTGAAATGTTACAGCTGGTATTGCGTCGGGTGTTTGCTGTCACTGCAGTTGCGCTGGTCTTGCTTTAATAATCCGCATGGGTAAAGGCTGCTTTGACGCTGACAGCTACGCGTGAAGGAGGAAAATCAGATACAGGGAGCAAAAGCAACCCCACGTATGGATTTTAATTTGGTTGCTGCTGTTTAAATAAAAGAGGAAGAGACTTCACCGCTGCCCTTGCTTCCTTGTCACTGTTCCCACCTGGATGTGGTGACAGCAGCCGCTCCGCGCGGATGGCGACTGCACGGGAGGGGAGGGTCGGTCGGGTCCCAGGCCCCCGGTCTCTGCAGGCGTTGCCGAGCAAAGGACCTGCTCTCAGCTGCAGAGCCTGCCGTGGTTTCTGCGGGACCACTCTTGTACCGTATGTTACACACATGCTGAAGTGCGTGGTTAAAGCACCGTTTAAATACAGCTTTCACGCTCAGAACTGTTCTTGCAGAGGTACTGATCCCTGCAGCAAACGATTACTGTGCGCTTTATTTGGCCGCAGCTCCTTATTTCATGTGTGGTTAGGAGTTAAACTACAAGAACTGTAAATGTTCAGAGTGAAATGATCAACTCGTTTTCACCAGAGCCAGCAGCTAATTAGCAAAACTTCCCAATCGTCAAAAGCCAGGCACACATTCACATGAAAATGAGGAAATCCATGATTTCTTCCTGGGGTAGATCAGCTTCCCCCACATCAGGGTCAGGGTTTACTGGCTCTGTGAAGTGATGCTCTAGTGGAATTTTTTTAAAGTGTATAGAAGTGAAAGACAAAGCAGTTTTAAAGTTGTGATTCTCACCGTAGCTTCCTTACGCTGCGGAATATAAGTTGCCTGGGCAACCCAGGCTTCTAATTTCTGAACATGAGGGAAAAAAAAAAAAAAAGAAATCCTACAATCATTGCTGCACAAACATAAGGAGAAGAGTCTGTGCTGAAGTTTGTTGCTTGGAAAAGAGCAGTCTCGGGGGTGTGCGTGCGTCTGTTGAGCTGGCGGAAGTCACGCTGCCTTCTGTGGTGCACGTGGGTTGTGCGCAGATCGAGTCTCGCCAGCTCTGGGTTGCGAGTGCCCAGCTGCTTTGTGCAGAACACAGAACCAAAACTGCGGACGGCTACACCGTGCCTTCTCCAGGGGTTTGCAGCTCCCAGTGCCAGCCGATCCTCGCTGCTCTCTGAGGCAGGTGGGGAAGCAGAATTGCAGGTAACTTCAGCGACTTTTCCACCACGAGGAAGTGGGATCAGTGTTTCACGAACCGGGTTAAACGAAGGCGTTTGCACCAGGCAGCCGCAGGCGCGATGCTGTCTGCGTGCTGCTTCTCTGGTTAACAACAGGCACCGGGGTGGCAGCGATGCTGGCTAGGCGCAGGAGGAGGAAGGGGCTCTGGGTTTGATCCCACCAGCTTCCTGGGGTTGGTGGACGCTTCCCAAACTGCAGCATCGCGCTGCGCAGGAAGGGACCTGGGCACGGCGAGAGCCTGGGCAGTGGGAGTGCTTCCCCACACAACGGGCTTTCCCATCGCGCTTTCCCTGGGTGGGCACAGGTCCTCATTCTCACCGGGGACTAAGTCCGTGACATAACGTCAATCTAGGCTAAGCGTAAAACTCCTAAAGCACAGAACTGCCTAGCAGGAGGAAGCTCAGCTGGATTTTTTTAGTAATTCACATTTCAGGTAATTGAAAGTCAAATAAACTTTGAAATCACGCAGATTTTCATCTCACCTAACATCTCCCAACCCAAAGCTGCAGCAGACACAGAAGGGAGGGGGACAGAGGGTTTTAACAACAACGTTTGAAGTCAAGCTGCAAGGTCAGCACTGGAAGAGGGACTCCAAGCCTGGACGCAGGGCTTGCCAACCATGGGCTCCTGCTAGCCCACAGCTGTCCTCGAGCTTGTCACCCTGCGTAAGGGGACTGCTGTGATGGGAAAGGGGTCTGCTGGTGGTCCTGCAGTGTTGGGGGCTCGTTGAGCTGCTTGCGTGTGGCGGGAATTTTTGGTCAATTGGTTATAATTACAGGTTTGGGGTGGTTTGGTTTTTTTTCTTTAATACTGTACCTTAACCTTGGGAGGAGGGACTCCAGCTGCCTCAGTTACAGCTGCCAGTATCGGCAACGGCAAAGACGTGTTTTGGTGACCCCTCTTGCCTGCTGGCTTCTTACCTTTGCCTTCTTACTCCGACAGGCAAAGCCGTTGGGTTTGAGCTCTGCTCGGGATTTCTCACCGTTTGGTGCAACCTTCCTTAAAGGAGTCGGGGGACTCCAGACCTGTCCCCTTCTGCGGGGTCCTGAGAGAAGGAGCAGGACAGCGCAAAGGAAAGCAGCGTCTTCTGGGGAGGGAGTTCGGAACAAGGGTTTGAGTCTTCAGGCCTGGGTCAAATCTGGGGATGCGTATCCTTCAGGCTCTTGGCAGGCAGGTTAATTGTCACCCGGGTTGCCAGGGCCTCACCATTGCCGTTCCCGGCCCCCAGTGGGGCGGGTGGCAGTCCCAGACACACGTGCCTCTGCATTAATGACATTCCAGACCTTGTAAGAACGATAGTGGGGCATTTGTGTGAATTCCTTTTATTGAAATTTCATTCTTAATTAGTTATTTTGTTGTATGTAGTTTCAGGGTCCCGTCTGCCTGTTCCAGCTCTAGCCTTACGTGCTAATTCTGTTGGAAGATCCCGGAGGTTTGGGTTCAGTGAAAGGAGTGTCTGTGTAGTTTCTTCTTGTTTTAGAACTGCTGTGACTATTTTTATTTTTTATTTTGTATCATGTAGGATCCATTGTGATACTGCTGCTGTAAGAAGTTTCTGTTTTAGAAAAAACCTACTGGAGATCAGTGCATGTCTCTGAAGGTGTTTTCTGTTTGGGAGTAGGTGGGTGGGCAAAGTCAGAATGCCTAAGGTTTGGCTTCGCTGGGGACTTTCTGCCGACTGATGGGAAAACCTGGCACCTCACGAGGGCAGGGTGATTCGCAGGAAATAACCTGCCGACAGGCAGATGCTAGACAGCGGTCTGTCCGAGGGTCTGCCAGTGGTCAGAGGGTCGCAGGGAGATGTGTGCCCACCTCCCTCCATAGCGGCTGCAGGAGGGTCCCTGCTCCCTGTCCCCTCTCCAGCAGGCTCCTGCGGGAGATGCGTGCCCGCTGCTGCACGGGGGCCGGCGGGTCGGGGCCGGGTCTGTCCTGCTCCCAGCCGCAGGGCACGCACGCAGCCCCGGCAGAGCCTGGAGGGAGCTGTGCCCTGCAAGGCCGGTGCCCGTGGGGAGCGGGGCAGTGCCGGGAGGGGTGCTGCTGGAGAGGGAGGAAGGCTCCGGTTAATCACACCAAGCTTGTTATTAGGCCAACTAGCAGCTCATCCAGGAGATCCCTCTTTATCAAGTGAGCCACCCTGAATTGCATCCTAGACTAGTTTTTGAAAGATTAGCGGTGCCAGCAGCGACTCCAGCCCATCTGCTCCTCCAGCCTCCCCAGCAGCTTCCCCTGGAGAGCACCCAGCCTGTGTGAGCACCCCGGCCGGGGCGGCCGTCCGGGAGGAGCGTGCGGTCGTGGCGAGTGGCTGCCGGGAGCTGGCACCCGTCAGTTCCCAGCACGGGGAGGGCTGGGGCCGGCAGCGCAGAGGGAGGCAGAGCCTGCGGCACCCCGCTCGGGGCAGCGCCGCGTCCCCGGCCTGAGCTGGAGGAGTGGAGCACCCGGGGAGCAGCGCAGCTCTGGCTGGGAGACTCGTCCTGGTGCTCGCCTGCCTTTTCAGTAATTAAAAGCTTGTGACTAATTACCAGCTGCCCTGCCCATACCTGATAGTCACGCTCTCCCCTGGTGCTGGGAGTCTTCTCTCACTGCCGGGAAGGAAGCCAAATCTGCTTGAGTATGCTTGTGCTGTGCACAATACGGGTGCTGAGGCTGCATGGATTTCTTGCTTAGTCTTCCTGGAAAGCCGCGTTACTGTGTTCTGTCCTTTCGTTATCGTGCCCTGTGAGTAACTGCATGGAGAAACGCTGCAGAGAGGGGCCGGGCTCGTGTGTGTACGTAGTGATTTTAGTCACAGGCTTCTCCTACTTGCTTCTGTCCTTGTTAGAGAGTAAAGGGGAAGACATTCAGACGAGTTCTCTTCTGGCATATTTAAAGCTGAGCACAGGAGTGTGCACCTTCCTCATTGCCTCGGCTTTGCCCTCCGTGTCCCACCCACACCCCGTCGGCTGCAAGGAAATCAAAGGACACGTGCAGCGTTACTGTGTTTTCTGGGGCAGGCAAAACGCTTCGGCTGCACTCAGTAGGATCACAGACGTTAAAACTAGCATATGGATTTTGGCTTCAACCGTGCAGAGCTGGGCATCCCGCATTCCCCGTCCCCTCCTGCACCGACAGACCTTTCCTGCTGCGGACACCCTGCTCTCCCAGTACCTCTTCTCAGTGCTGTAGGCTACTGGTCTGCTGGGCTTTCCCAGTATGAACGCTTGGTATGAGGAGTTGGCACGTCTGCTGCCTGCCGCCCTTTGCCTGAAGACTCTCCGTTTGGAGAGGCTTTTAGCTGAGCTCAGGCTAGCTGTGCCGGGGCGCACAGCATGAGCCTCGCTGAGAGGAGCTGTCTCCATTTACACCTCTGGAATGATTGTGCCCTGCTAATACACATTGTTTGGCCATTTTAAAAATACTTCCCTTTTTTGTTATTATCAGGACAAAGGTACCTTTTTGTCCGTCTTACTTTTCTATAAGAAGGCAGGAGCTACTCTAGTCATTGTGTTGGCTTAGGCTGAGTTAAAGGCCTGGCTGAACAGACTTTAAAGTTATTCCTGGCTAACTTTTGAGATAAAAGACCAGCAGAACCATTGAAATGCATGAGGTCAGGTTCCGATTGCAGTTGTCGTGGAGAACTTGAGAGAGAAATAGAGAGCACATATTCAGAAGATCGTGAGTCTGATCCTCTGCCGCTCTGCTAAGTGTAAAGTTTACTTTTAAATGTAGTGCCTGCCAGCAGTGAGTGAAAAAGAGCATCCGTGCGGGCTCTGTGGAGGTCTGTATAGCCGGTATTTTCAGAAGTGTGTATGTGATTTAGATTCCCAGTAGCGAAACTTAACTTCAGAAAATGGACTGGCTACACAGGGCTTTGCAGATTTCACTTCTTTTTTGCTCTCTTTCATGCTTATAGTAAGTGCTGACCTGGGCTGGGGAACAGGTTCTCCGTCCCGTTACTATTCAGTGCTACACTACCGGCTTAAAATCTCATAAATTAGTAGCTTTTGTGAAGATCAGCTATTGTTTTTCTGCTGCACTGCTCAATAATTGATCCCCATCAGATCTATGTGGTTTATATTCCCATTAATAGCACTGGGCTCGGCATTTTTGCATACTGCGCTGACTGACGCAGCATCTCCCCCCCCGCCCATGATCATACCAGATTTCCAACACTGGGTGGGCATTAGCAGAAGAGGATAACGTATGCTGTTCCTTCGCGTTTGACTCCAGGATTTCCCCCATATTGTCGGCTCTTAGCCATCTCACCTAGTTCAGGAGCTCTCGGTGTGGTGTGTGTTGCTCAGAAGCTAATTAGTACTTGTGCTTTTTCTCTAATTCTGACCATGTAAAAGTTCCCTCTCTCTCCATCATTTATGTGCTGGTTACAGAAATGCACTGTGGTTTTGTGTAGAGCTTGTGTACCCAAAGCTTGTCTTTTTTCCCCAACTACTGTCAGTTGGGTTAGTAACAGATACTATCTCTTCCTATGCACCTTGCCTTTGAAATACTTCAATATGCCCGTGGTTTTAGCCTCCCGCATAAGAGCGGGGTTTTCTGCACGAGGTTTCTGTCCTTGGTGCAAGATGTGGGGTGGTTCCCACCCTTCTCAAGCCACGGGCCAGCAGTCCGTTGCTGCGCAGGAGCACTGCTCTCCGTCTAGATGCGTCCTTTCCTTAGGGATGTTTGGGAACAGATGTCTGTAGTAAAAACTGTGTAGCCCCGCTATCCGAGGGGCTAACTGACCGTGGTCTCGTGTCCTCTCGCCTGGTGACCGGAGGGAACTGTGCCCGTTGCCCTTCCTTCGCGCCTTCCCACCAGTCTGCGATAAGCCCTAATCCTCTTCAAACACTCCATCCGGCAGGTGAAGGGAGATCTGACGGTGGGAACTGAGTTCTGACCCGTCACTCTGAACTGATGGGGAGGTGCAACAGGGAGCTCCCTCGGCCTGAAACAGGAGAGAGGAGTCCCGGTTTATGTTGCTGCACCTCCCACAAATCCCTCGGACCTCGGACAGTCTGCTTCAGGGTCCACGAGCGCTCTGCATCCACAAGTCGTTTGTGGGTGTCCTCACGGAGCTTCTTTCTTGCCCGTGTTTGCACACGCGTACTGTTGGTGTCCTGCGTGTAGCTGGGGAGGTCAGCAGGGTGGAAGTGCTGTGCTGGGTTTGGCGTCCGCGTTACAGATGTGAGTCACAGTCATAGCTCAGCGCTCTTGGTTCTGAGTTTTTTAGTTCTCTTGGGGAGGCTAGAGTGAAAGAGGGAGAATGCAGGATGAAGATTTCACTTTCTGTTTTTACAGTGCCAGAAATACTTTTTATACAGCTTTTCCTGAGGAGTTCTAGGCTTTAAGCTTACCCTTGGAGTGGAAGGGACTCACACCTGACATGGTGAAGCATTTCAGTTGTGGAGGCTCATCACTTCTCCCTCAGAAGGCGGAAAGCAGTTGGCCAAAGTAACCCTTTATGGCCAGCTCTCGTCCTTTCCCTTTCTGCCTGAATTTGAGAGGTGTAACTATATCTGAACATGTTTTATACCAACGTGACTGGTAATACAAAACCTGAGCTATGTACATGGGAGCGACCAGGTTCGTGTAGATTATACTTGTCTTTGTTCTCCTTACATTTCTTTTTTGTCCCTCTGTCTTTAGACTTTAAAAAGGAAGGAAAAAGAATATGAACATGAGATGGAGCGGCTGGCGAGAGAGAAGATTGCTACCCAGCAGCGACTGGCAGAATTGAAGAACGAGTTGAGCCAGTGGATGGACATCTTGGAGATTGATAGAATTATTCGACAGACAGTTCAGCCAGAGGATGACCAGGCATCTACCTCGACAGCATCAGGTACCCGTAATTATTTTTTTCTTGTCAGTCACTTGTCAGTGACTGTACACCACTGACACAGTTACACAGTGATGGTGGGGATCTTCATTTAGCACCGTCAATGTTTCTTTGCATTCAGAAGGTTTTCAAGTGGTTTGTAATCATTATTGTTGGCTTAATAATACACTGCCACTTGTGTAAACTGAAAACCATGCATCAACGTTAGGTAGATGCAGAGCGCAGGTTTGCACATTCAGTCTGCTGACACCTCACGTGGAGATCCCTGCGTTCAAAACTTAGTTTTCCTCTTGCACAACTATGCATCCCTGCTTGTTAGAACTGAGTGGTGCATGAGCATCCTGGTGTATTTGTCATGGATGTGGGAGGAGGGTGTTCAGCCGTGTAGAGAAGAAGGAATCGGTACAGGAAGGATCGCCAGAGCATTTGAACAACTTTACTGAGTCTTCACATTGTGTGAAAAGGAGCCACAGTGAAGATGAAATGATACTAAGGAATATCTGATGTGCTGTTCCCAGTAAGAAGTTTTTGTGAGATAGGAGAGTGCATGCTTGTCTCCCTACCGGTGGTCTGCAGCAGGAAGAATAGGCAGTCCATGGATGTGCAGTGCTTTGCTACCCAGAGGTGGGGAGGCTGTAGCAGTCCGTAAGCATTTGCAGCAGTTCCTTCAAATCGCAACAGCATTTGCTCTTGGCACTCCAGGCAGATGATACAGCGGGTTCCAGGAAGGGAAAACCTGAGCTTCCTGGTTCATTCGGGCTTGTACCGGGCTCATCACCTTTGAACGCGCTCGCAGGCTCCACGCGTAGGCTGCTGGAAGTTGGCAGTAGGAGTGCTTTGTCGATAGGAGTGTCAGCCATTCACCTCTCCAGCCGGCCTCTGCTGAGAATGATCGCTTCAAGCTACTACTAACCACAGAGCTTGCAAAAGGGAAGCGTCTTCCCTGGTTTTCCTGCTGCTTCTGTATCTTCTGAGATTTTTAATCTCTACCGCATGGCTGGCTTTAGCGCAGGCAGTGCAAGGTGCCCTGCTCGCCTTCCTCATCTCCGCAGGGTCAGCATGTTCCTGCATTGCTGCATTAGTTCCTGAGCTGGACGAGAGTCCGTTTTCCAGAACCGGACAAGGAACCCACTGCCATGTTTGTCCATGGCTGTTTCCTTCCCGCTCTGGGAGCAGAAGGGGTGGTACCGATCAGTGGAACAACTGGACAGGAAAGGAAACCCTGTTCCTCTTCCCAGGAGGAGCCCTCTTCAGCCCAGACGGAGTTCAGCCCAGGTGCTCTCCGCCTGCCTCTGCTCACGTTGCTTCCCTTGCCTGCCGAGCGGGACCTCAGCCTGCTGCCAGCACCCCTCTCTAGCTGGGGCTTCGAGCTACTCACGCCTGCCTGGCTCCGGGTGCTCGGCCCACGAGCAGGGAGGAGAGGGGTGTGCTGCCCCACTGGGGCTCGGTGGAGTGTGCCGTGCCGTGCAGTGCCGTGCCATGCCGTGCCGTGCCGTGCCTGTGCAGTGCAGTGCCGCCTGTGTGTAGCTCAGTGACTCCTCCTGCTGTTGTCTCTGCCGCCTGTGCTGCCCTTTAGGGAGGCTGGTTAGTCCAGTTCGTGCTCTGCTTTCTTTTTTATGGGAGTTTCTTCCTTTCGTTTTTTCCAGAGGGTGAAGACAACATGGATGAAGACATGGAAGATGACAGGCCAGTGAACTCATTACCAAAACTAACCCAGCGCCAGCACCCAGAGCTGCTGAAAGCCGTCCCTTCAAACGCTGCTTCCCACCACCCGGCGGTTCTGCCTCAGCACCTCTCCATCCAGCAGAAACAAACCCCAGCCCACGCACAGCCTCCCATCCAGACACAAGCACTGGTCCAGCCGCAGGCGATCGTCCCTGCACAGACTCACATCGTGGCGGCTTCGACCGTGCAATCGACTGTTATTGCCCACACCGCCACTACCCACGCTTCGGTCATTCAGACTGTCAACCACGTGATTCAGGGTCCACAGACCAAGCACATTGCTCACATTGCACCTTCCACGTCCAGCCCTGTGCAACTTACCACTGCTGCTCAGCCTATCGGCCACATCACTGTGCACCCAGCCACCATCAACCACATGGCTCACCTCGGCCAGCAGCTGCCCATCTACCCCCAGCCCGTGGCCGTCAGCCAGCCCGTGGTGAGCCATATTGCTCACACGATCTCGCACCAGCAAGTGAACGGAACCACAAACCTTGGCCAGCAAGCGGTGATGGCCAAGCCTGCTGTAGGAACCCAAGTTGTCCATCACCCGCAGTTAGTTGGGCAAACGGTCCTAAATCCGGTGACTATGGTAACCATGCCATCATTCCCAGTGAGCACACTGAAGCTGGCCTAGAGGGGATCGTCCGACGGCGAGGTCTTTGTTGGGAACCTTTCCTAAACTCCATACATTCCAACCACGTCCGACTCCACGGGAGGGAAGTGCAGAAGCGCCGAGTGGCGGGACGCCGGGCTGGGCTGTCCTCAGCCGCCCAGTAACCAACCTGCCGCTGGCCGCGAGAGACGGGGCCTCTCTGCACTTGACTTTTGCTAATCTGAGAAAACTTCAAAGACAGTTGTTCATGGTGATTTTTTTTCCTTTTATGTGTAATCAGTGGAATATGGATATGATGTTCTTAAGACTTTAATTTTCCCCTTTTATGTGTTGCTTCTTTGTAGAATAAAAATTGCTGATCTCTTTATTGAGACATTGCGTAGAATGGGAAAAAAAATCATAGAAGTCTATATTTATATATATGTGTGTATGTGTGTGTATATATATGTATATACATATATATATAAATATAACATTTGAAGAAGGCCTTTTGTAAGGTTGATTATTTTGCAGGATTATTAAACAAAATTCATTTTTGGAGGAAGAAGACAGAGTGTCCTCTCTAAACAAGAAACTTTAAGATAGATGGTTTGGTGGACCAGGGTACATATACAGTGACAAAAAAAAGAAAAAAAAAAGTTAAACCATGTTAAAGGTATTTCCCGTCAATATATTACATTTCAAAAAACCATCTAAAATCACTGTGACTTGTTATGGCATTTTAAGGAAATTCTCTGTCCTGTCTAATAAAAGGAAAAAGAATACACAACCGGACTTCATTTGTTGCAGTTTTATAAATGACTTGATTTTTATAGCTATGTCAAAAAACTAATGTTTTTTATTATTTTAATGGTTGACAATGTTTTGTTTGGATGGTTTTTTGGGGAGTTTGTTTTTTGTTTTGGCTTGGTTTTGCTGATGCAATAATTGATTTTGCAGATCTCTGTGCATGGCGCTCCCCCTTTCAGGATTCCTCCTGCCAGTCCCAAGCCCCCAGGTCTCTCGGGTTCGTTTTTGTTTTGCAGAGGCAGATACTTTGTGCTGGCAACTTGCAATATGTTTGTCTGGCCGGATAGAGTGGAACCTGGGACAAGACGACCGACTGAAATTGAGTAGATTTGCTGCATGGGTTAATTTTCTTTGTTAGTTTGTTCCTGAACTGACCTCGGCTTAGTGTGGGAGTCAGTGGATAGAAAGGGATAAATGTGCATGTGGTATCTTCCAAAGTGCAAGCAGTTTTGACATCTTTTTTTTTTTTTTTTTCTTCGGGGGAAAAGAAATATCTAGTCTTGTGCAGGATAACGGTATGCTCCAGGAGATCAGCATGTATAACTCGTGTCTTACAGACCACAGCGAGGCGTGCACCAAAGAACAACCCCTCGTCCTAAGGGACCCTCTTGTTCCATCCTTTCCGGCGGTGAGGTCGGATCTCGGGGAAGTCTGGCAAACTCCCACGGAGTCACGAGAGGAGGGACGTGGTTTGGCTCTGCGGGCGCCTGCCAGCCTGCCTGGGAGGTCGCGTAGGACGTGTTTCATTGCTGACTGAATGGTCTGGTCCTTGCACCGCTTTGCGCGTAGTGCTGCTGTTAATGATCTCTCTTCCGTCTTCCTCTCTTTTTGAAAACAAATACGCCGCAGTCCTTAACGCAGGCGAAATTCCTGCTGCGGCCAGCGGACACTTTCCTTGGCAGGGTGCATGGATGGTCCCTGCTGGGTGCGCTTGGAGCGGCACCCGGGCGAGGAGGCGGCGAGGTGGGGCGGAGCGGTCGCAGGTCCCGTGCTGGCTGGCTGTGCTGGATTTGGGTCGAGATCTTCCGCAGGAAAATGTGGTCCGTGTTCTGCCCAAAATGCCCCTTGACTCCAACGGGCCTTTTGCCTGGTTGTGGACTGCTGTAAACAGTGGCAGAGGTTTAATGAAGACGACTTGCCGGTTCCATACCGTCCGTGCTCCGGTCAACGCTGCGCTGGAGGCAGGAGTGACCACTGCAAACGGAGATCAAGCGTGATTGTGCCTTCTGAGCAGACATGGCTGAGGATTGCATTAAATCTGTGTGTAAAGCCCTGGGTTGCTCCATAGTTAACACTTTTTTAAATTATTTTTTAATTTTTCTTGCATCCTTGAGTCCAGGAAGCTCTTGCCTGTGTTGCTAGCACAGTTTCTACAGCAGAACAGACAAATCTTTAAGGATTCCTCTTCCTTAAACCACATTTGAAGAGATGATTGTTCTCATATCTCGTGCATCGTTAGCACTGGGGGGGAAGCGGAATCGTCAGGGCTTTATCGTCTCCGTGTACACGCGGGGGCTTTCCCAAGGACGCTGTGTTTTGTGTGCCAGCGTTTCAGAGATCAGCGTTAGATAGCAGGACAGTTGCTCCTCATCAGAAACTTTTGAAAACAGTATTTGCTACAGCGTCATCTCCCTTCTTGGAAGGAACCACATGGCTTTGCCTTCCGTAGCGGCATTAGGAGGGGGAGGAAGCATCTTTCTGCCTTTCTTTGCTGTTCCAACTCAGAAAATAACAAAAAGGGAGGCTGGAAACATCATTTCTAGTCCGGAGTGGCTGAGCTTATTGAAGGAGAAAAAGCCCGGATGGGGAAGCGGGGCTCAGCACACGAGTGTTGGCCGAGAGCCCCCCGTGCCCCGGCGTCGTTCCGTGTGCCACGTTGGCGGGAGCTGCGGGATCAGCCTGCGCGGGGTGGTCCCGCTCTTCTTACGTGCGGTTTTGCCTGGCGGCTTGCTTTGTGCATTGAAAACTCTGCTCCCACCTTAGTGCCGTGGGCTCCTTGTGCCGGGACAGATCCTGGTACCTCGCAGTGACCCAGCTGTGCAGCCGCTCCACGTTTTCCACACTGGAAAGTGGACGGGACGGAGAGAAGAGCTCCCCTTGTACTTGATACGGGCACGTGGGCTTTCTGGTGGATTATTTAACGGCCTTTGCTGTGTGGGCAGGTGATGCTGCTGACCTCGTGCTTTCCTCCCTCGTGGTTTGAAGGCAGCCGTGTCACTCCCCTGCTCGCGTACAAGTCCCACATCTTTGCCAGTTTTTCTCTCCCCCTTGGGGTTCTGCAGTGCCAATAGGTCTGAACCCCGTCTTCAGCGTCAGCCTCCGCTTGAAGAACAGCTTGTCCCGCTCGGCCGGCCCCCGAGCTGGTCCGGACGGCTTGGGTCCCCCGTTCTCATCCGCCGTTTCCATGGCTACCAGAAACGCTTCTTTGGGGTTTTTCTGTTTGTTTTTTAAAGTCAGCAAACTTCTTTCTGTTCTGTGGGGAAAAGACCAAACTGCAGCCCCTTCCCCAGGCCTGTCATTCCTGCTCAGAAACTTCAGATTTACGCTAATGCTCTTAGAAATCATGTTCAGTACTGTATAACAAGGGGCACTTTAGAAATGTCTCTCCTCCTTTGATATATGTGTTTTCCCTATGGAGAAAGCTATATAAATATATATATATGTACACTTTGGGATTCAGAAGATCTAATTTGTCCCAAAAAAAAAAAAATCAATAAATATGAAGTTTACAAGAAACCTCTTCTGTTGTTGAATAGTATTAGTTATTGGTAACCGTCCCACAGCAAAAATAGCAAATGGGTTTTTCTGTGTAGGAGTTTTGAGAAGCCACTTGTGTCCTGTGAAGCCGGACCCAGAGCCTGTAGGGCTGGAGATGGTGTCACCAAGGGCGGGCTCTGGGTCCGTCGCCTGCGGCTCTGTGCTTCCCGGCCTCGCAGCCCGCCTGCTCCCCACCGGGCACATCGCTGCCGGCAGCAGAAATGGGCTCAAAAGCTTCATCTGTGCTTAAAACTTCAGGCAAGACGGCTGTGTGTGTTTGCAAAGGACACGGGCAGATCTTGTGTGAGCAAAAACCCCTCAGCCAGCTACGGTGCGTGCAGAACCTCTCCATCGCCTTCGCAGCTTGCCCGGGCGGGGAGCTGCGGTGCTGTCCCAGCAGACGAGCAGTTTTGCTCCTCTGAGCTGAGCCCGGCGCAGGGAGCCCCGCGGCCGCACCGGCACCCGGCAAAGCCGGGTCGGCTGTCGAGGAGGAGCGGGCTGGCGGCCGGGCACGGCCACTGCTTGGCTTCAGGCTGCTTTGCTCTCGCCTGCCAGGTCAGTGCAGTCAGAGAGGAATAAACCCAGACTGCTGCTTGGAAGTTATCCTGAAAAGGGTTCTTACAGCTGACACGTCAGATAGGGGAATGTTTTCCTGCCCTCACCAATCAAAAGTAGCCAGAACCCCTTAGATGAGCTTAGGAAGGGAGACGACCCGATTTCCTGCGTTCTCTGCAGTCCCGTGAACGGGGACCGAGGCGGTCGGGCAGCCCTGCGCACGCGCATGTTGGGGTGCGCAGTTGATGCCGTCTGCGTGTGCTTCACTTGCCTGCAGCAGGAATTGGAAAGGAGCCGTGTGTGTGTGTGTGTGTGTGTGTGTGTGTGTGTGTGAGAGACTGTTCTCGCTGAACTTCCCAGTCTGGTGACGGCACTGGCACCAGCACCAGCCGGTCGCCGCCTCTTGCTGTCTGGCATCGGCGGTGGTGCTGCCTGGAGCCGCTGCTGCCCCGTGCTCGTCCTCGAGTTGCTCAGGATTTCTAACAGCGATCGAGGCAGACCAGGTGCGGAGGGCGAGGGAGAGAGTTCAAAAAAGGCAGAAAATTTACCAAAAGGAAATACAACCATTTTTTGCATAGGATCAGGTGGACAAGCGGTAGGAATTTTTCAATTCCCAGTTTATGAGCTGGGATTTAAAGCTCTGCTTAGGGCTACACTCCTGTCCTAGCACAGAGTGAGGGATGGTCTTGGCTGCAGAAGCCTGGGTGTCCTGCAGAGTACCGACAGTCCCTGTCCTGCCACCGCTGCTGGGGACACGGCACTGGGGACACGGCACTGGGGACACGGCACTCGTGCCCAGACCCAGGGCTCCGGCCGCCGGCACCTCCAGCTCGGCCAGCGCACCGCAGAGGTGGCAGCTGCCGAGGGCCACTTCGTCACGTCCTGACTCACGCCTTTCGGAAAAACCCACGCCGATCTCAGGAAAGGCTGAGGAGCCACTTGGGGATGCCGGCTGCCGGCGCCCGCTCCAGAGCAGGGCACGGGGGGTGCAGTGTCTCACGTGCACCCCAGCTCCCAACGCTGAAAATGTCCTGCAAACTGCATCGCTCTGTGACCCAAAGCATTCTTAACTGGGGCTAAGCCAGACCATCGCCTTCAGCCTTCCTTTCAAACCAGCCCGTTACTCTGCTGGCATTTGGTTTGCGAGGAGTGAGGGACACGGAGCAGCTGCCGACACACGGGGCCGCGCTGGTTCCCCCAGCCACGGACTCAACCGGCTTTGGTGGGGCTGAGAGCTAGTTTTTGACCAAAACCATTTCTTGTGCATTTTTTCTTTGATGATGGCGACCTGCAGAGAAGGAATTGCATGCTTTGTGTGTTGTTTGCATTCCGGAGCAGTGCACCCCAAAGGGGGGTGAGCCATGGGGGGTTCAGGTGGGGGG
>VXBL01003649.1:12339-127126 GCA_013400195.1 Aramus guarauna
CCCCGTCCCCCCCGCACCACCCCCTGCCCTGTGCACAGCCCCTCCCGCTGTCTCGCCTGGCCTGGCCTGGCCTCCCCCGGTGCCTGCAGCTGCCGTCGCTGCGTGCCGAGCTGCCTCTCTCCCTCCCCCCCCAGGACTCCTGCAGGTGGTGAAGCAGTGCGTGAGGGTCCCGGTGTTCGTGATGATCCGACCTCGCGGCGGAGACTTTCTCTACTCGGACCGCGAGGTGGAAGTGATGAAAGCTGATATACGCCTTGCCAAGCTGCACGGGGCCGACGGGCTGGTGTTCGGGGCCCTGACTGAGGATGGGCGCATTGATACGGAGCTCTGCACAGCCTTGTTGGGTAAGAGTGTCCCCGGTCAGAGGCGCTGTGCTGAGCTCCGTGCGGTACTTGTGCTGTGGCTGGGAGTTCAGTCCCGCTCTGTGCCATGCTGTAGAAAGACCTGCAGGGTGCTTTGGTCTGCACGGCTTGTCTGTGGCCTTGCCATCTGCCTCCAGCTGCAGCACGTTAAATAGGTAAGAAGCTTTGCAGACCGAGGGCCACTGCCCCAAGCAGTTCATGCAGAGTTTTGGGCCAATTGGGACACAATAGCAGGGTCTAAGAAGGAAAGAGGCATAGGTGAGCCACTTCGGGGGCTCCGGGGTATTAAACTGTTGGATTCTTTCTTTTCTCTGTTTTCTTTGCCCTTTGTTTTCCTTGTGTCCTTGTTATGGATGTCTAGGATGTGTCTTGGACTTTGGCCTTGCGGGTAGCTGGCAACTTGGTTTTGTTTTTTCATGTAACACACACAATGAGAAAAGATAATAAGAGAGCGATGGAAACATGTAAAAGGCTACTGAAGCTGCAGTGGGAAACTATTAGTCCAGACCTTTAGCATATGTAGAGAAAGAGAATTTGCTTCCACATCTTTTCTGTGAGCTACAGCCACAGCTAAAGGGGGCTGAGCCTTTCCCTGGTGATGTGGTGCTGAGGTTTTCGTGTGAAGGTGAATGTGCTGTAGGGAGTGCAGCTAGAGAGAGAAGTCTTACCAGGATTTGCCTCTACTGGAACAACGAGGTGCTCTGCTGGAGACAGTTGGATTTATTTTCATAGAAATAAATAAGTTTTGCCCTGTAAATACAGCACCACTGGTGAAGTTTACTGTGATCTGAGAGCAGAAATTGTAGGTAGTGAAAGAAATAACAAAAATCAGCTCTCCTCCTTTCAAAGAGCACTGGTCCTGTCCTTTCCTCAGGTAGATGAGATAAGGTCCCCGCTTCCTTCCTGCAGAGAAAGACATCTCTGGTGGGAATGAAGCTTCTGCATGATCCAGATGAGATGGGGGATTTTGGTGTTACTCATAAAAACAAAGGTTTGTTGCTTTCTCAAAGGGCAGAAGAACTCTTTGCCACCAAAGAGCAGCAGCTGCGTTGTTCCCAGCAAGTACTGGGAGTCTTCTGAGCTGCCCAGAAGTGACCCGAGAAGCCTTTGCCCTCTTTCATCTCATGTGCTTTACTGGTTCTAGCACAAGGGACTCTGTGCTGGTCCTGACTGACCATATGTCCTCTTATTGCAGCGGTGTGCCGTCCCCTGCCAGTCACATTTCACCGAGGTGAGTCGCCTGGGACAGCAGCCCTGGCAGGGACCAGCCTCTGCCCTGCTGCCAGAGGAAGGTGGGGCTGGGAGGGAGCTGAGCTTGGTGTACTTTGGGTGTTCTTTGGAGGGGGAAAGCTCTGCATGCTGTGCAAGGGCAGGCTGTGACTGTGCTGTTCCCCCAGGAGGGGAAAGGTCCGGGCTTGGGGGCTGTGTCACTGCCCTGTGTGGAGTGGAGGTGTCTGAGGAGCTGAGCGTGGTGGCCCTGGCACTGCTGCGAGGGGGACGTTGTAGTTGGGAGCTGTGGCTCCCCTTGGGGGTGGCCAGCTGTGAGAAGGCTCCTTCCTATCATTGTCTTCTGGGCTCCTGAGCTGGCAGGGGGACAGGGCTTGAGCATGATGAGCTGAATGGTTTCTGAGCTGTTCCATTCATGTCTCAGCCTTCGACATGGTGCATGACCCTCTGGTGGCATTGGAGACCCTGATCTCTCTGGGGTTTGAGCGGGTGTTGACGAGCGGCTGTGACAGCTCAGCGCTGGAAGGATTGTCCTTAATTAAGAGGCTTGCGGAACAGGTAAGTGTTCCCTGTGCTCCCGTGTGTTACCACGGCAGCTCCTGGGCTTTGCCTGGAGGCAGCTCCTTTACGGTAGCCCTCATTTCTGTAAGGAAGTTCTGTCCAGGAGTATTTCCCCTTCTTGTCTGGCTTGGCCTCAGTCTGTTTTCCCAAGTCCACATGGGCTGAAGCCCAAAGTCTCCCACAGAAAAGACTGGTTGGGTTGTTCTTGCAGCCTGGGAGGAGGGTAGTAGGAGTTGGTTTCATCAGCTGATGTCATTAGCCTGTGTAAACAGCAAAGTGAAGCCCTTGCTGGGATCTCACAGTTCCTGTTAGGAAAATGCAACAGAGAGGTAGACAGGTGGGATAGAGAGGCAGGAGGAAATGGTTACGAGTTGTGTTAGCTGCAACTGCAAGTCTTTTCCACATTTCCCTGTAAAACATGAATAGTACAAAAAAGATGGGTGAGAGTACACGAATCGTAAGCCATGGTGATGTCCGTGAGCTTGCTGAAGGTGCTGCATGTAAAGTTTCTTTGCTGCCCCACAAATGCATGTGCGGATGTAGTGCTGAGCAATATCACTAACGTGTTATTCTTCTTTCAGGCGAAGGGCAGAATTGTGGTGGTGCCAGGTAATGTTTTTTTGTCATCTGTAACAGATCCCGTGGTCCCTAGCCCTGCTTCCTAGCCTCTCGCCCTGGGGTGCGCTGAACTGGCTTTTTGAGCCAGGTGCCCAGGAGGGGGAGCTCCTGCCCCGGTGCGAGTAGAGACCAGGCAGCCGGCTGCGGGTGGCAGAGCCCTGCTGCTCACTGGAGGCTTTGGGGCAGCTCTAGATCTGTGCGAGAACAGGAGCCAAGGCTTCTCCCGGGTCTTTTTGTGTGCCTGATCTCCCTTGTCCCAAGGGCTGTCTTTCCCACTCCGTGTAGATGGTGCTTGTCCTGTAGGGGGTGGGTTCTGAGGTGATGCCAGGTCTGGGACCGCGCCATCTGGGCTGTATGGGACATCGGGATTCTCTTCACCAGGGGGTGGCATCACAGAGCGCAACCTGCAGAGGATTCTGGAAGGCTCCACTGCTTCTGAGTTTCACTGCTCTGCTCGCTCAGCCCGGGACTCAGCGATGAAATTCAGGTAACTGATTAGTTATTTGTAAGTTTCTTATTTTTTAGCAAAACTGTACAAGGGAAAAGCTGGATTAATGTGAGTGTGAGTTTGTATAACAGCCATAAATTTCAAACAGCTTTCTTGGTGCTAATTGCCCTCTCATGATTGGGATCATGATGCCTGGCTCTGTATCCTGCAGTGTACGAATCCAGTGGTGCTCATCATCTGGACACGAGCTCCGTGTGTGACCGGATCCTTGGGGCATTTCTGCTGCTGCCCTAGGGTTTGTGAGTGCACTTGTGTGGCACTTAGGAAGGCAGGTTCTGGTGTAGTTGCCTTAGGCCTTTAACACTGGAGTGTGTAGGATTTGGGAGGCCAGTGGGATGTGAGGAATGAGTGACAAACATGTTTGTCCACAGGTCTGCACGGGGTTTCTGCTGATGTTGTTGTTCCTTGCCTTTGGATACTTCTTCTTCCTATAACTGTCTCATCTTTTGTCTGGGTGGCACCAGCAGGTTCTGACTGCTGCTGAGACTAGGGGAGATAGTGGGTTTTCCTTGATGTGTCTTACTAGTCTGTATCACCTGCTTATAGTAACCAGTCATCTTCCTGACAGAAATCCGAACGTTGCCATGGGAGCGTCCTTCTCTGCCCCCGAATACTCCATAAAGGTGGCAGATGTGGCCAAAGTGAGGACCCTGAACGCGATTGCAAAGAACATCCTGTAGTGGAAAGCACCGTGCCAGGACAAGAGCGCTGAGACTCCAGGGTCTTCCCTGCTGCATGGACAGATGGGTACCACTTCCGTCCTCAGGCTGCAGAGGATGTGAACTAGGTGACGAAGCCTGACATCTCTTCCCTTGGCTTCCCCTGAACGACCAGTCCCTGGCCTGGAAACTTATGTTGGCCATTTTAAATAAAAGGACTCGTTCCCAGATGTTGCAGCAACAAGCTGTTTGGCAGTATTTGGGAGAAAGGGAGCTGAGCAAGTAGGGGGATTGAATCGTGTAGCACTGCATGTGATGTCGAATAAACACTGCAGCTGCCTCCCCCTTGCTGTGCTTTTTTAAAATTTATTTTTATTTTACAGATAAGACTGTGATCTCTATTGCGTAGCTCAGTACAGTGTGCTTTGGTGTCAGTTCAAGGATACACTGTGAACAGAAGTCCAGATGAGCTCATCTGTGTGACGCGAGGCAGTTTGCACAGGAGGCAGAAACACCCCCCCCAAGAACGATGTAATAGCAATTAAGCATTGGGCTAAATATACAACTCCAATCCTAGTGTCAGGAGAGACAGGTCTGAGAGGCGAGAGCCAGACTTGTGTTGAAGTAGTCAGGCCCTGCTGCACCAGAGAAGACAGTCGCATCCAAAGCGTCAGGGAGGGAAACTCCACAGCCATGGCTGGAAAACAAGGCCTGCTGCATCAGCCAGTGGGGTAGCTGGGGATTAGCAATGCAGCGGCTGCTAGGTAGGGAGAAGCACGTTGATACATAGAGGTGATGAATGCATCAAGTTCTAATGGGAAGAAGCTTCTGGCTACCTGACTGATGAGGTGGGGTAGTTGTGAGGCATCCTGAGCTGTGGGGCATGGGTGTTTGAGGTGGGGTTGGGCATATGGTGAGATTCCCTGGGGAGGACAAGGTGCTTTTTCTCAGGGACTTTCCAGATTCTTTTCCTAACATGACGCACAAACCATCTGCTTGTTCTCCAGACAGTGCTTGGGGCAATGTGCCTGTTGGGTTATTGCTGCCTAGTCAGAATTAGATTAATTTCAGTTACCCTGTAAAATACCCAACAAAAGATCCAAACGATGTCAGAGTGGTCCAGTAAGAGTAGAGACCCAGAGATAAAGCACCTTTTATTCTTGCTGCCTGGTCTTCTCTAAAAGATCCACAAAGCTGAAGAGAATCCCCCTGACAGCAGAGACAGCAGACCTTCTTAGGAAGCAAAAAACAGGGTTCAGATTTGTCTGCCCACCTTGGCAATAGCATATACAGCCTGTGAGGATGTACAGGAAAATGTAATGTCTGACAAGGTGGCAGCACCGTTTGTCACCTTAAACAGAATCAGGTCATTGAAAACTTAAAACCAAGACTCACTATGTATCTTCAGCTCAAAGGGTACAACCACCTTTTCACATGGATCCATCAGAGGTATCAGCGTCTCCCAAAACATACCTCAGGAACGTACATGGTAGTTCTCAACATAAAAGCTGGGAGGGGAACAGCTGGTGTCAGAGCCTGCTTCAGCACTGACAGATGTGCAGGCAGTAGGGAGGATCCACAATCAGAAGAAATTCTATAATTTGTAATTATAGTCAGTGTAACTAGGGACACCTGATTTAAGAGCTCATGGCTTATTTGAGATTTTATGAGTCATGGTGAAGATTAAGAAACTGGTAATGCAGTGAACATGCTGACCCCATCACAAACACAGTTTGGTTCTTTCCTTTGTGTAAGATTTAAAAATAAAAAAATAAAAAAGGAAAGAAAAAAGGCTTTTGAACTTATGTGGGGTTACAGTATAACAAAGCAGAAAAACAAACCCTTCAGAAACAGATGAGCAGTGAGGGCTGGATGCCTTTGTAGACTGCCTTGCAGAAGCCTCTGTCCTGGACCAGACCCGTGTGAAATGGGCATGAAGCAATGCCTAAATTTGAAAACTTAGGCTGTAAGATGGAAAACAGACAGGTAAAGGCAGGGGAGCACAGGGAAAAGGTATGGTATTGTTGACCAAAGAGATCTTGCCACTTTAATGAGCTTGGTCCCGGTGAAGGTTTCCTGGGTATTGTGAAAGAAGCTGTATGGAAGGAGCTGAAGGGCAGCGAGGTGGCTTTGTGGGTTTTTAGGAGGAGCGTGTCCCAGGTATGAGGGTAGTGGTGATGTGCTTGTTTTGACCATTAAAGATGGCTTGCATCCTGTGCTGAGCAGGGCACTTCAGCTCTGAATGAGACCAAAGATGGGGTGAGGATGGGCTGAAAACCGAGACAAGCGATGGGACAGAGCATTAAACAGGAAGCTGTCACGAGCAAGTGCTGCCCTTGGCAGCAGCACTCCAGGTGGGTACAAGCAGGGCCAGAAGACACCTATGCCAGCGAGCAGAAAGAAGAATTGCGTCAGCACTCTGGATGGAGAAGGGCTGAGGGAGTGACTGCTCCATTTGCTCATTTCTTACCCGTTGCATCGGATTGCTGCTCTCATCAGCAGTGTATCGGTTCCAGCCTGGAGGACCTAGCACCAGGGGTAGCTTTATTTACAAAACCAAGTGGATTTAATCAGACAAGTCAATAATAATTAACCAATGAGTTGGACATTGAACCTTCCTCTGCTATTCATTGTAAGGGGGCTGTTCCTGAGCAATTACTCATTGTATCACCCTTGACTTCTGAGCTATCTACTAATGCCATGAACAATGAGACAGCAGAATCCTCACAGTCACCCTGCCTTCCTCTTTTACCTGCTGCTCCCCAAGAGCATGCATGATAAAGCAAATTCAGTTCCAGCCTTAGAGCGGCACCATCCTTATCTGCCCTCACACCTCCACCTTTCTAGGCAGCAGGGCAATGATTTAGTGGCAGTCAGCTTCCTCGGGAATGGTCCTCTGGCTGTCTCAGATGGTTGGAGGTTGCCTTAGAATGAAGATTCAAAGTCTCCTTTAGGGTTCGTGGTCAGCCAGCTGCCATAACGTGCAGGCAACACAGTGATGTGGGAAAGAGAAGCAAAAGGAAGATCTGGGAAAGTCTCCAAGCTGTGCGGGCCAAAGGCACCTGGATCCCGGGGACTCAGACCACCACAGCATGCGGCCAGCTCAGCTGCCAGACGCTGCAAGTTCCCGGGCCTGGAGCACTGCTGGTGTCCTGGGCTTCCCTGCTGGGTGGTACATGACAAAAAGGGTGCTGTCGTCTTTGGCTCCTGAGGGACCAGCCTTTGCAGTGTTTTGGCAGCGTTCAGCAGGCTTGTTCTGGCAGGAAAGGTCTGTTGCACCAAAGCAGGTTGTCTTTAATGGGTCCATGTGAGCCTGTCTGGGTTGGTGTGCGCTGGCTGTGGTTTGTGTCCTGCAGTGACTGTGACAGCAGCTTCCTCACATCTTCCCTTTCATCTCTTTCGTGGGCCTTCCTCTCCTCCCTTCCCCAGAGCAGTTCTTAAAGCTGTTTTGGTCACTGCTTTGGTCGGTGGTGTTACGCAATAGCACCAAGTTAACGATTAACTGCGTGTCATCAGGGATTTTGTCCCAACACCACTTGAGGGTGTGTGGGGACTTTTGTCCCAAGCATCCACGCAGGATTCTCACAGCCAGGCAGAGCGAGGGGAAGGAGCCACCGTCTCTTCTCGCCTGAGCCATGTCGGCAGCCCTGGAGGAGTTCTGCGGCTCTGTCTTTTGGGTGAGTGGCTGCATTGCCCCATCCCCTGTTCTTGGGCAGGATGCTCGGTGGAGGGGGAAAGCAGGAGATCCCAAGGCTCACAGCGTGTTCAGCCAGCGGGACCCTGCTGCCAGCGGTCGGCTGAGGCTCTGGTATTTATCCAGGGCGGCCGTGGCACTGAGCGCTGTGCGCTGCCTGCGTGGTATCCACGAGACAACGGTGTAAATGATCGTTCCCTGAGTGAGCCCTGTCCCGTTTTAGCCCTGCAGCCCAGCTGGGAACACGGGACACCCTGCACGGTCCTCTCGTGGAGCGATGGGGTGGAGCGGGGTGGGCAGGAGCTATAGGAGTGCTGGCTCTTGTGTTGTGAGCCAGATGAGTCGAGCCATCCCCAGTGACTTGGCTGTCTGTCCTTCCTGCCCTCAGAACGCCTCCTTCCTCGCTCGTCCAGATGCCGACCTGCCCGTGTGCTTCCAGCAGACTGTGCTGGTCTGGGTGCCACTTGGCTTCTTCTGGATTTTGGCTCCATGGCAGCTCCTGCCCATGTGCAAATCCAGAGCCAAGAAATCGTCTGTGACAAAACTCTACATCATCAAACAGGTAGAGTGGGGCTGAGGGGGCACAGAGGGCAGGCTGGAGCAGCTTCAGATGGAGAGGTGGTGAGTGGAAAGCCTCTGGGCTGGAGTCAGGTGTGGGATGGAGAGACGAGAAGTGTAGGAGAGAAGGAGCAACGGGCTAGGGCACCATCTGGGACAGAAACGTACGGGGGAGCCCAGGGTGAGACGTATCTGGGACAGAGGGGATAACAGGGCTGGGATGCACTGGGAGGGAGGGCTGAGGTGTGTGCTGGGCTGCTAGCCTCCGAGCTTAAAATGATGGCAGTGCTCCTATGGAAATGCTGCAGCTTCACAGCACCCTAGAAAGCTCTCCCGGGCCAAGTTTGGGTTGGAAAGGGTGTAACGGTGCACGGGGCACAGTGCTTTTACACCTGACTGCATTGTCTCCCAGCGTTTCCCAGTGCTCGCGATGGGCTGGGTCTCCTCTCATGCCTGGTCCCCTCTCCGCGCAGGTGCTGGCTACCTTGCTGATGCTGACAGCAGTGGCGGAGTTGGCCCTGGCGTTTGTAGAAGACACGGAGCAGGACCCCCTGCCAGCTGTCTGGTACACAAACCCCAGCCTGTACATCGCCACTTGGGTAAGGGGTCATCTGGTAAACGTGATGCGCGTCACCAAAGAGGCAGGGTGTGAGACCGCGGGGCCAAGCAGCAGCAAACTTCCCATAGCACAGAGATCAGCTGGAAGCCGTGTCCACGAGGGAAGCATAGCCTGGAGGATGGGCAGGGACTAGCCCTGAACGTGTGTGGGTGGTGCACAAGGGCCATAGGTTGAGGGCAGGTGTCTGATTGTACGGTACTCCGTCCTTTTATCCCTAAAGCTGGGGCAGATACTACGCCTGTGAGCGTAGCTGAGCTCTCTGGCTGAAGGCTTAGTAGCAGCAGTACGGGTTTCACAGCGTGAACATCAGACCGTGGCTTGCTGCTCTGATGTCTCACAGCTTCCCGTGGGTTGCTGCTCAGTTTTGTGTGAAGAGCTGAGAAGTGTTACAGGGTACCCAGGCAGAGGAGAAAGCTGAGGACATAGGGGCTGTTAGCTTGATGGAAGTTGTAGCTATCTTGCGTGAGACATGGGATATTCTAACAGTCTTACCAAAGCCATAATGCTCAGGAGCTACGCTTAAAAGCAAAAGTAACACCTGCATTCGCTATCCTTTGTATTTTGTCATATCATTTAGTTTCATGTGCAGAGTTCACGTGAGATTATAAGCCACGGGGACTGCCCAGAGAGGCTGCACTGCTGGGTCTCTGATCTGGCTTTAATTCCAGGTCTGGAAGCAATATGCAGGAGACAGGGTGTGACTCCTCACAGCTGGGTGTATCTGAGAATCTGGGGTAAGAACAGCTAAAAAGAGAAATAGTGCCCTGCTGTAACGTCAGGGTGTCTTCAGACCTTGCTTTTCCTGTGAGAAGCCTGATTTTACTTATTCCTGAAATAAACCTTTGTCCTGTGGAATTAACTCCAAAGCTTATGCAGGGTTGGCAGTGACCTCAGGCACTGGGAGCTCAGTGTCTTCAAGGCAGAGAATCCCGGCAGATCATGTGTGCTGGCATCACGCTCCAAAGGCATGTTTAGAGCCTGAACCTAGTCCTGCAGCCCTACCTGAACCTCTGACTGATTTTCCTTCCCCCAGCTCCTGGTCCTGCTGATCCATGATGCACGACGCTTCTGCTTGTGCAGAGACTCGGGGATACTTTTCTGCTTCTGGATGCTGTCCCTGCTCTGTGGGATATTGCCATTCCAGTCACTCCTCCGGAGAGCCCTGCAGGTTGGGTTTGGCAGGAAGCTCTGCACCTCCCCATGGTCTTGTTCTGTCCCCAAAGAAAGTCCCTTCAGACTTCATCTCTTGACAAGCTCTCAGTGGTATCACTGAGGTCCCAGCTGCCCTAGGGACCTTGGAGAACCAGAAGAGACCTGAGAAGGAATGGCTCTTTGAATTTGTCCTGTGTCTTTGGGGAGGCATAAACTCTCCCGTGCCAACTTCTCCCCTTATGGGAGGAGGTCAGGGAGAAGCGGGGGGGGTGGCGAAGGGAAGCTGAGCCAGGATCCAGAGCAAGTTTTGCACTGCCCTGTTGGGGTCAGCCATGTTCACTGTCCTGGGGATGGATCTTGTCTCTGAGGGCCAAGTGGCCTTGACACAAGCCCCAACAGTCACCCTGGCCTCTCCATTCCTGCAGGCACCGATCTCCGATGTGCCACGGTTTGTCCTTTTCTTCATCTCCTACGGACTGCAGCTGCTGCTCTTCCTTGTCTCAGGCTTCTCAGACATCACCCCAGAAACAAAGGAAATCACGAAGAAGGTGTGAGGTCCATGCAGGAGGGGAATTGGGGTACCACATCTCGGCTGGCTTTGCGTGGGGCAGGGTGGGCTCTGTGCAGAGACTCCTCCTGGTCCCTGGGGGAGGGCAGGCTGGGGGCTTCAGCAAGGGGCACAGTGAGAGCTGGAGCCTGCAGACAGGGGCATCTGCATGTGTGTCCAAGGAGGGGGCTGCTTCTGGCTGTGAGATGGGGTTCCTGGGGCTGGAGCTGGCACAGTTTGAAACTTCTGGGATTCCTTAATGGCTGGGGGTGCTGAGTCAACGCTTGTTAACACCATCCCTCAGCATCAATGATCTCTTGGTACCCACTTTGCTTTGTACCCTAGAACCCAGAGGTGACAGCCTCCTTCCTGAGCTCCATCACCTTTGAATGGTACACCAGGTGAGCTGGGCTCTGTGGGAGGTTGGGCTGGTGAAGTGTCAGGGTGGTTTAGGGCTGGGCCAGTGCTGTTTCAGGGAGCCTGCAGCACAGGGTGCTTGGAGTTAGTCGTGAGAGGCACTACATCCAGTGCAGTCTGTGCAGCCTGGGCTCAGGGCAAGGCTGGGTGTGAAGGTTCTGCATTTGCAGCAAGGACTCTCCCTCAGGTGCAGCGTGAGAGACCTGCTGAGGGGAGATTTCTCTGACCCACAGCATGGTTTTCAAGGGCTATCGCAAGCCCTTGGAGATAGAGGATATCTGGGAATTGAAAGGTAAAGACAAGACGCAGGCTATTTACACTGGTTTTGAGAAGAACATGAAGACTGCCGTGAGGAAGGCCCAAGCAGAACTGGAAAAACGGAAACGCAAGAAAAGACGTCAGGAAGGTGGCCCAGACCATGGGAACAACACGAGTAAGGCCCAGAGCCAAGACATCCTTGTGATGGTAAATCCCTTCCCACTCCTGGCCTTGCATGGGACTGAGAGATCCAGGTCCAGCCTTGGGGAGTAGGGTCACCTCACCTCCCTGCAGTCCCCTGTGCTGGGTTTTCCCCTCTTTGATTCTGCAGGACCATGAGCAAGGGTCCCATGACAAGGTCTTCCCTGTCCTCAGCAGATCCTGTGTTTTGAGACCAAGAAAGTCTCCGTCCTTCTGCCCTCCAGGAGGACAGGGACCACCCTCAAGTCTGCAGTACAAGCAGCTCCCTTATCTCTGTCTTTCCCTAATCCTGATAACCTCCCAGCAATGAGGTCAGAGTGAGCATCACTCTGTGATTCTTGCTGAGGTGCCTGATCTCTGGCCTGAGGGGCTCAGGCTGGTCTGGGGTTTGCAACATCTGTCTTTGGCACATTCGCACAAGAAAGGTGTTAGTACTGGGGGTGTGTGACATGAGCAGAGATCAGTGAGAGGGAACATGACAGGAGGTAAAGCTAAGGCTTCATTCAGGATACCAGGGCTGTGGCACTGCCCTAGAAGCACCCTTCCAGGTGCAAGGAGCCTGCACAACCAGCTCCTTTACTTCTGTATGGGCTTCCCTCTAGGAGGAGAAACAACCAAAGAGGAAGAAGGAGGACAAAGGGGACTCCGGCCCAAGCAAGGATTTCCCTAGGGGCTGGTTGGTGAAAACCCTGTGCAAGACCTTCTGGCAGAACCTCATGCTATCAGTGATTTTCAAGTTGGTGCATGATGGACTTGTGTTTGTCAGCCCCCAGCTGCTGAAGTGAGTCCTTTCTCGCAGTCCCTGCCCCGTCCTGGCTTTGCACCCAGCCCCACCACCTCCCTGTGTGTACTGCATCCAGCCCCACCATCTCCATACGCGTACCTCTCCTAGCCCCACTCCCTGGGGACGTTTTGTGCCCTCACCAAAGGTCTGAGAATGTGTTGGGTTACAGTTTAATGAAGAATTGATCTGAGCTGGCTGCCAGCTGTTGCAGGTGATACCTTACTCCCTGCTCCCTACATCCTTTGTTACGCAGTCCTGCTCCCTCCTTGAAGCCAGTCCTGGCTCTTCTTTGGGACCCTTCATGAGTCAGTCCAGCTCAGCCCAGCAGGACCTGCTCCATTTGTTTTGCAGAGCCGCAGTCTCTGCGGATGATCTGATGCAGGTGACCTGCTGCTGTATGTGAAATACAGTGTCCCTGGGGTGCCTGGGGTCCCCAGCTTGCTGAGTGTCGAGCCCGCTGTCTGGGCAGGATCTCTGTCACTGCTCTTGTGAGGATGCTGTCCCTGTGTTGGTTTGGAGCATCCTGCCTGGGTCTATCTCAGCAAGGTGGGGTCTCATGGGTCACTCTGCCCTCCAGGCTGCTGATTGCCTTTGTGTCGGATGAGGAGTCCTTTGCCTGGCAAGGCTATCTGTACGCCATCCTGCTCTTCCTGGCGGCACTGATCCAGTCCCTCTGCCTGCAGCAGTACTTCAGCTTGTGCTTCCAGCTTGGCATAAACGTGCGTGCCAGTCTCATCGCTGCCATTTACAAGAAGGTTGGTATGGCCCTGCCATCGCCCCTGTTGGCTTCCTCCAAGCTGGGTGGGGGATACCAGCATCCATTCCCTGTCCCATCAACCCAGGGCGACTGGGGTGTATGCCCTTACCTTCCCAGGAAGACACAGGGAGATTTTGGCTTTTGGGACATCCACTCAGTGCTGGGGACACTGTGGGTGCTAGTTCTGCCTGGGACCTGGGTGCTGCAGCTGCGTGTTTGACAGCTACCGGGGCCGAGGGAGGTTTCTCTTCAGAACAATGCAACTCCCAGGGCAGCTGCTGCTGGGATTCCTGCACGGGGATGTGTTTGCCCCCATGCTGAGTCCTTGCTCTGCGCCAGGCTGCTCCCAGACTGGCCTGTGGTGACTGCGCTTTCTCTCTCCAGGCACTCACCATGTCCAGTGTCACCCGCAAGGAATCCACGGTGGGAGAGACCGTGAATCTGATGTCGGCTGATGCTCAGAGGTTCATGGACACGGCCAACTTCATTCACCAGCTGTGGTCATCCCCCCTGCAGATTATCCTGTCCATTGTCTTTCTCTGGGGAGAGCTGGGCCCATCTGTCCTGGCTGGCATCGCAGTCATGGTGCTGCTCATCCCCATAAATGGGTTCCTGGTCACCAAGGCCAAAACTATCCAGGTCAGTGCTGGGTGCAAGATGGCCTCCTACTCCTGAGGTCCACTGTTGCTCCTCTCACTCATTTTCCACATTGCTCTATCCTTCCCTGTTGTGCTGTGGATCTTTCACAGCCTGGGAAGTTCATTTGACTTGGGCTGGAGGTGTCTCTAGCCTGAGATGGGGGGCAATTAGCTGAGATGAGCAGGAGGAAGGTGAGACCTGTTCTGCCATCACAGCTGAACTTGAACAGGGCTGGGTACAACCTTGAGGGCTGAAAGTGAATTATTACCAACTATAAAATAAAGTTCTAGCTTCTATCTGACAACAGGGTGCTGTTTTGTCCCAGGTTGTCCTGAGCCCCAGGGAGACAAGGTCCAGCTTTGTGGAATGGTTTCTCTGGGCTCTGGAGCCCACCCTTCCCTTCCCTGTTGCAGCTCAGATGTATTTCTAAGGATGGAGCTGCTGTCTGGTTTAGGTGACCTCTGGCTCTTCTGTTTGTAGGTGAGGAACATGAAGAACAAGGATGAACGCATGAAAATAATGAGTGAAATCCTCAATGCAATCAAGGTGAGCCATGGAGTGGAGACATCCCAGGCAGCTGCTGCATCCCTTTTCTTGGTGCACTGTACCTGGAGGCAGCACACCTGTATAACCCTACAGCACCAGTGTTATAGTCTAGCTTGGGGCCCCTGTGTCTGGGGTAGCCAAGCCCCAGTCTCTGCAATTCCCTTGGCTTTCTCACCTTTTGAATAGGGGAGAGGAGACCTCCTCCTCCTTGGCTGGGGAGGAGCTCTGGGTACCTGGACTAAGACTTGGAGCCAAGAGAGGGTTTTTTGAGGCTTTCCTGGATGGCTGAGTGGTGGTGAAGAGGCTGCCATGGTGGCAGAGGGGCTGACAGTGACCTGTAAGCTGAGGATGAGGGAGTGGGAATGCTGTGGTGAAGTGCTATAAGCTGTGGGGCAGGACAGGAGAAGGAAGATGCAGTGGCTGAGCAGGCTTCTGAGTAAGCCAGGAGCTGGTGATGGAGGTGCTGGCCACCAGAGACGTGAGTGTGGAAGTGGGCGTTCCTGTGAGGCCAGAACCCACTCACCCCCCTCATCCCACAGATCCTGAAGCTTTTTGCCTGGGAGCCCTCATTTGAGAAGCGAGTCAGTGAGATCCGGGCACGTGAGCTCAAGGACTTGGTGAACTTCAGTTACCTGCAGTCAATCTCTATCTTTGTGTTCACTTGTGCCCCCTTCCTGGTGAGTGCCGGTGGGTCTGGGGAGGCTGCACCTTCTTCAGTGCTGGGGTTGGGCTGTGTGGGGTTGGGAACCTCAGCTGGAGTGCTTCTGCAGCGAGGAAGGGGCTGGCTGACAGATGCTTGGGATGTGGAGAATGGTCCTAACTACTGGCAGGAGAGCTGTGGTGGAAGGGGGTCCTATCAGAGTGGTGAGATGGGGCCCAAAAGAGAAGGGAAGTAGGAGGAGAACAGGTCCCCAGCAGGAAGGCACTGTTGAGGTCTTAGGGGAGCATGAGGGTCTGGGCTGCACACAACCAGCTTTCCCTGCTATCTGTCCTAGGTGTCCTTGGCCAGCTTTGCTGTTTATGTACTGGTGGATGAGAACAACATCCTGGATGCACAGAAGGCCTTTACTGCCATCTCCCTTTTCAACGTGCTGCGCTTCCCCATGGCCATGCTGCCCTTGGTCCTCTCTTCCTTGGTGCAGGTCAGCCCTCACATATGGTAGGGCATGCAGGAGGATCTTATGATACCTCTGCCCAAACCAGCACAGGGGGCTCAGGTGTGTGATGGACGTGGGCTTTGGACAGCCAGGGGTCCGTGCACAGGACTCTACTGGTATCAGCTGGCAGTGGGGTGGGACAGGACTCTCAGATGTGACACAGACTTGGGGCTCCGAGCCTGGTGCTTGGGTGGGGCCTGTGTGCATGGGGTGCTCTGCTCATGGGGCTCCTGCCAGCCCACCCAGCTGCGCCCCATGCCCACATGCCATCCTTCTTCTGCCATGGCAGACCAGTGTGTCAACTAAGAGGCTGGAGCGCTACTTGGGTGGAGAAGACATGGACACCTCAGCTATCCACCACAACCCCATTGCAGGTAGGTGAACCTCCAGGTTAGTCCCTGCGGGGCACGGAGTGGCCCAACCATGGGTCTCCCAGCCCTGAGGGACGTCTCTCTGCTGGCAGGCAGTGCTGTGCGTTTCTCAGAGGCCACCTTTGCCTGGGAGCGGGACGGCAACGCTGTGATAAGAGAGTGAGTGCTCTGCGCCATGTCGGGGGCATTTGGGTGGGGAGACGGAGTCTCTCTCTGTTGTTAGTTGGGGATGGCAGTCACCTCTCGGTGCTGCTAGGGGACAGTGCCCCAGAGACGCTGCTCTGGGCTGGTCCCACGTGGGAGTTGGCGGGTGACCTGGCAGTGCTGCTTCCTCAGCCCTCATGTCTTTGCAGTGTCACCCTGGACATTGTGCCTGGGAGCCTGGTGGCCGTAGTGGGGACTGTGGGCTCAGGCAAATCTTCACTGGTGTCAGCCATGCTTGGGGAGATGGAGAATATCAAGGGACACATCAATATCCAGGTGAGAGGAGCTGACATGGGGGGCTGTGGGGCTGCATGGGAGCTCAGTGGGGTGGCAGCAGGGCAGGACTGGTCCTGGAATGGTGGCTCCAGGACAAGCTGCAGGAGATGGCAGTATTCTTGTGTCTCTCTTTCCAGGGCTCGCTTGCTTACGTCCCTCAGCAGGCCTGGATCCAGAATGCTACTCTGAAAGACAACATCCTTTTTGGGTCAGAACTGGATGAAGCCAGGTATCAGCAGGTCATCAAAGCCTGTGCCCTCCTTCCAGACCTGGAACTGCTGCCTGCAGGTGACCAGACAGAGATTGGAGAGAAGGTATCAGCCCGGGGCACTATGGATTTCCCATAGCACCTGCAGCAGAGGACAGAACTGTTGCCCGGTGCCAGCCCAGTGCTCAGAGAGGTCCCTTCCCTTCCAGGGCATTAACCTGAGTGGGGGCCAGAAGCAGCGAGTCAGCCTGGCCCGGGCAGTGTACAGCAACGCAGACATCTACATCCTGGATGACCCGTTGTCTGCCGTAGATGCTCATGTTGGCAAGTACCTCTTCGAGCACGTGCTGGGACCAAAAGGTCTGCTGCAAAAGAAGGTGAGCGCCCGTGCCCTCCTCACCACCACCTGGCCAGGCAGGAATGGCACTGGCATGATGTTGACCATCCATGGAAGTCTGAGGTTGCTTGCTTGGGACAGAGAGGGGTTCTGTGGCTTTCATGCGTGGCTGCAGCAGGCAGGAGAGGCCTCACGGGTCCCCAGAGGGGTGCCCTGTGTCTCCACAGCCAGGCAATGATAAGAAGAGAGGTCCCCAAGCAGGGGATGGAGAACCTGCAGGCTCATGGGTGGTGGGCGAGGGGTGGTCTGATGCTCACTACCCTGCAACCACTTTGTTGCAGACACGGATCTTGGTGACACACAGTATCAGTTTCCTGCCCCAGGTCGATAACATCGTGGTGCTGGTGGCAGGAGCAGTGTCTGAGCACGGCTCCTACAGCACCCTGCTTGCAAACAGGGGGGCCTTTGCCCAGTTCCTGAACTTGTATGGCAGCCAGGAGGAAGATGCTTCAGAGAAAAATACCACAGGTACTGGGAGCGCAGTGGGGATGTGGCAGTTAGAGGGGCTGTGTGTGTGTCCTGGGGATGTGAAAACCCCACGGTCTGCTCCCTCAGTCTGACCTGGCTCTATCCAGCCCAGGCGCCGGTGGTGGCTGCTGTGAATCCTTCCCAGCTTCTGGCAATCAGCAGCACAAGGACTTTCTGCCTAAGATTTGCATCCAGACATTGTGTTGAACAGTCAGCAAAGGACCTATCTAACTTTTTCACTCCGTTTTTAGTTCATTTATGTTTATGGGTCCCATAATCTTCTGTGGCGACAGGCTCCATATCTTAGTGATGCTGGGGTGAGAAAGATCCTTTGGTTTATTTGAAAGATGCTGCTGGATAACATTTCATCTTTATCAGGTCCTCCAGTGCTATGGGGAGAAACAGTGTCAGGTCAGGTGGATGCTCACCCTGCCTGGGCTCAGCCCAGTTGTCCAGCCTGGCTATTCCCAGTCCATCCCCACAGGGCCCATCTCCATCTGCTTAAAGAGATGCTCCTGACCTGGAGTGCCATGACCTTCCAGATCTTGCACCTACTGAAGTAACAAATCTCCCCTTGAGGTCCCACCACTGGTACTGGGATAAGTCAGCAGCAGGGACTGCCTCCACGCAGACCTTTAGCCCTACGTCCCCTGTCAGTTCTCCCTTCAGCACAACAGATTTCTTCCTCCTCCTGCTGTATTGGGCTTGCAGCAGGGTTGGAGAAGGTGCGATGTGTGGTGGTAGGACACAGCCTGGGCCTGGGGAGCGGGGTGGAGCTGGATGCAGCAGAGGTGTGGTGCGTGGCATCTGCTCTGTCCTCAGTGCCTGACCCTACCTTCCCTCATCCCTGTGCTTGTAGCTGTTGCTTTAGCTGGGGACAAAGAGCAGGGTGATGAAGACGTTGAGCCTTGCGTGGAGGAGGGCCCTGATGATGTGGTGACCATGACCCTGAAGCGAGAGGCCAGCATCCATCAGAGAGAGTTCAGTCGCAGGTGGGACTTGACCTGAGCTCTCATCAGCCCTCTCCCCTGTCCTCTGTGCTGCTTCCTTGGAAACAGGGGTCTGGGGGCTTCCCAGGGGTGTTCCTCCTGAGAGCCTCCCTATCTGCTCCTACCGCCAGCTGGGCTGGGTCAGGAGCATCTGATCTTGCCTTTACTCATATTAGTGTGTCACAGCCTTTCTCTGTGGTCTTCCCTGAAACTCGGGCTGGTGGCTGGTTCTGCTTTTAGGGATGAGGGCTATGATTTCATGGATGCAAATGCCTAGGGCTTCCACAGGGCTCCTTCAAAGCTGCCCCAGTTAGGACATTATTTCCCAGAGGGCTCTGGCACTGTGCAGCATGGGGATGGACCCCAGGAGAGTGGGACTGTTGTGGTTTAACCCAGCAGGCAGCTAAAACAACCACACAGCCATTTGCTTACTCCCCCTCAGTGCAATGAGGGAGAGAATTGAAAAGAAGAAAGGTAAAACTTGTGGGTTGAGATAAAGACAGTTTAATAGGGCAGAAAAGGAATAAAATAATAATAGTAATAATAATGATAAAANCCCTGTGACTAACCATGCCCATAAACCCTCTGCAGCCTTAGTAAAAGCAGCACCAGCTCCTGGAAGAAGTCCCAGGAGGAGCCCCCCAGGAAGTTGAAGGGCCAGCAACTGATCGAGAAAGAAGCCGTGGAAACCGGCAAGGTGAGGAGGAGGGATGGAGTGGGCACTGTGCTGCCTTGGCTCAGTGCTGCGAGACCCTGGCTGTGGCTCAGAGAAGCTGGTGCTGGGTGTCTGTGGCCCCATTGCAGCCAAGAGGCACTGAAGGGGACAGAGCTGCCTGGGGCTGGTGGGCGAGAGGGGAGCACTGTGGGCAGCGAGACGTGAGTCCCGAGGCTGTGCTGGGTGTCCTTGGACACGGTTTGCTGGGCAGTGGTAATGGGCTGAACTGGTCCACAGGTGAAGTTCTCCATGTACCTGCGGTACCTGCGTGCTGTTGGCTTGTGGTATTCTTTCTGGGTTGCCATGGGCTACGTTGGACAGTACGTCGCCTTCATGGGGACCAACCTGTGGCTCAGCGCCTGGACTAACGATGCACAGCACTACCTGAACCAGACCTATCCTGTGGAGCAGCGAGACCTGCGGATCAGTGTCTTTGGGGTGCTGGGGGTGTCACAAGGTGAGCGTGGGAGCACTGCTCACCTCAGCTGTGTGGCCCAGAAGGGATATGGCTTGCAAGACCTGCAGCCAGCAGTGCAGCAAGGAGCAGCCCTCTGTCCATCTGCCTGCTGCTGCCTTCCCCCCTGCTCCTGGCTCAACTGCGGACAGATATCAGACAGATACGAAGCCAACGTAAATTGTCCAAAGAAGTCTGTGTTGCCCCCTTAGGTTGAAGATCACTGTCCTTAACCAGTTTGGAGATAGTGCCATGGCCCAAAGTTTTCTAAGAGGGTTAATGTTCTTCTGCTGTGGTGGGACACAGTTACTGGGGCCTCCCGAGAAGGTGGGATGCAGGACTCTCTCAGTAGCTTGCTGAGGAGTTGCTGGCTTGGAGCTGCTTGGTGCGTCCCTTGAGCCAAATGGTGCCTGGGCCCAGTGTCACCATGAGCTGGTGACGACCACTCTCTGCTCTCCTTGCAGCTCTCTTCCTGCTCTTTGCAACCATCCTGTGTGCTCAGGGCGCCATGCGGGCCTCCCGGGTTATGCATCAGCAACTGCTCAGCAACATCCTGCGTGTGCCCATGAGCTTTTTTGACACGACCCCAACCGGCCGCATTGTGAATCGGTTTGCCAAGGTAAGAGAACAGCCCCACCATGGAGAAGGTGTTTGTTCCAGCAGGTCTGGAGAGCATTGGGTGGTGGCATAACCCTATTGCTGTTCAGCGCTGTGCAGATGAGCCCTGACCAGGGCCTGTAAGGGACCACAAGGGCACGTGGGGCAAGTCTGGAACTGTGAGGTCAACCACACCCCGGGCTATACTAGGAGGAGAGCGGCCAGCAGATCACAGGAAGTTATTACCTCCTCTGCTCAGTGCTGGGGAGGCCACACCTGGGTACCGTGTCCTGTTTTGGGGCCACCTGGTCCAGAAGGATGTGGAGAAACTGAAGAGGGTCCAAAGTAGATTACCAAGAGAGGCAGGAGCCTAGAGCTCATGTCCTTCTGGTTATGGACGCTCAGCAAAATATACAGTCTTTGCTATGTAAATGAGACTCGTAAAACAAAGAGAAAATGAGAAAGGAGAGAAAATACAGACAGATAGTTTCAAGTGTGCAACAACTCCACTTCTTCCTTTGGTAACATCTCTTGATTTTTGGGAATAAAACTCTCTCTTGAGATCAAGCCTATGGACCTACTGGGTTTACTCTGAGATGAGGGAGTATGTGGTGCCCAGCTAGGAGAGGGATGATGACCACCTGGATGATGACCCTATGGACCTAGGGTCAGCCCTGTTCCTCCTTCTGCTTCAATTCCTGCCCCTGCATCCTGGGTCCAGACAAAGATGCAGTTCCCAAAGCTGGTCCATGCTACAGGAGAATATTGTAGAAAACTTCTCTGTTAAGTCAGCCGTTCCCAAGCTAAGAGCTGTAGCCCTAAATGGGATTGTGACCCTAACACCAATGCAGTGTTGTCCAATATTTTTGCAAGTGTCTGGCACTGTGTTACCACATGAGTGTGTAGGAACCCTGTATGGGTGGAGCCTTTGGGCTTCTCCCTCTCCCTCGGGTCACTGACTGTTTCTCCGCAATTCTTTATATGCTCCAGGACATCTTCACGATAGATGAGACCATTCCCATGTCCTTCCGCAGCTGGCTCTCCTGTTTCATGGCCATCATTAGCACATTGCTGATGATCACCCTGGCCACCCCATTCTTTGCTCTTGTTATCATTCCCTTGAGCATCTTCTACTATTTTGTGCTGGTGAGTAACCAGGGCTTGAGAGAATCTTCTGTCCTGCTTAGAGCAGTATCTTTGTTGCTGCTGGGCTTTGTGTTGGTAACCAAGCTGTGTCTCTCATTTCAGCGCTTCTATGTCTCCACATCACGCCAGCTACGGCGTCTGGACTCTGTAACTAGATCACCCATCTACTCCCACTTTGGGGAGACAGTGTCTGGCCTTTCCGTGATCCGAGCCTATGGACACCAAGAACGGTTCCTGCAGCAAAATGAGAGCACCATGGACATCAATCAGAAAAGTGTTTACTCCTGGATAATCTCAAACAGGTGAGTTTTACTCCTTATGCCACAGCACAGCCTGCAGCACCTCTGCCCAGGAGCTTCTGGGTCCGGAGGGAGGTCCCTGAGATGCTGCAGTCCTCCCTCTTGATCTCATGAGTGCGGGTCTGTGTAGGAACTGGAGGAGCTTGGGATAGGGACATCTGTGGGAAGGAGACATTTTAGGGTGATTTTGAAAGCCAGAGTGTGGTCCCCTAGAAGTGTCCAGAGCCTGGGCACGGTGAGCTGTGCTGTCAAGGGCCGAGATTCTCTTGGTGGGGTCTGGGAAGAGGCGGATGCTCCAGGCCAGGTGGGAGTGCCATGGGGGTGGTATCTGGTGGTGACGTGTTACTGGGTAGCTACGTTGGGTGTGTGAGGGTTGTACAGTTGTGGCTCCTCAGATATGTGGCATCACCAGCACAGGAGATTGTGTGAGACACAGGGGCTGACAGATAAAATGAACCTGCTTGCAGAATTGGCTATAGATCACACGCTGCGTAGGTGCAGGTACCACATGTACAGCGTGGGGCTCAGGGCTAGATGTGGAGGGATGCTGGTGGGGTGCTGGTCTCGCTGGTGGATCCTGTGTTGGGCACAGGGTCCCCTCAGCCATGCTCTTCCGGTGCAGGTGGCTGGCCATCCGACTGGAGTTCGTTGGGAGTCTGGTGGTCTTCTTCTCTGCACTTCTAGCTGTGATTTCAAAGGGCACTTTGGATGGTGGCATCGTGGGTCTTTCTATCTCCTCTGCCCTCAACGTGAGTTAATAAAAGCTTTTTGTTATTCCAGGGTAGGGCTGTTTCTAGGAGCAACACCCTGATGGCTCTGGGCTGGCTGTAGGATGCTGTCTTGCCTCCAGCTCTGGTCCATAGAGAGGGCATCACGTGGGGTGTCGCATCACGTGGGGAGCTGGAATGGAGCCAGGATAGCACACACCCCAGTGTGAGGGGAATCTTTGCTGCCACAGAGAGGAGCATGTTCCCGCTGTGGATCACAGATGCTGCAGCAAGGCTCGTGAAGTGCTGGGGAAAAGGGGCTGTGGCTGGGGAGTGGAGAGTTGGGGGCCAGACCAGGGACGCTCATGCCGAGGCTGAGTTCCTGAGCTGAGGTGGGAGGTGGTTGTTCCTGGGTCGCACTGAGCATCCCCTGGCTCTGCCACGTAGGTGACCCAGACATTGAACTGGCTGGTGCGGGCGTCTTCGGAGCTGGAGACGAACATTGTGGCTGTGGAGCGGGTACACGAGTACACGAAGGTGAAGAATGAGGTGAGGAGACCAGGGTCCAGGCAAACACCTGCTGCACAGCTTGGTGCTACCCAGCATTGCAGGGTGCAACCCTCCTAACACTCCTGTGCCCCCAGGCTCCGTGGGTGACAAAAAAGCGTCCACCCTGTGGCTGGCCCAGCAAAGGTGAGATCCAGTTCGTTGACTACAAAGTTCGTTACCGACCTGAACTGGAGCTGGTTCTTCAGGGGATCACCTGCAATATTGGGAGCACTGAGAAGGTGAGGACCTCTGCATCTGCCCTCATTACACCCTTTTCATACTGACACAGTGTTAAAGTTGTTTCTGTCCTCTTAGCTCCAATCGGTGGGCTGGGGAGGGATGGTGATGGGACATGGCTCCTGGAGATGAGCTCCTGGAGATGAGGCAGGGACCAAAGGAGACAGTCTGGGAGATGGTGATTGCAGATGCAGGGCAAGAAGACCTACCAGACCAAGATGGAGAGCAGCTGCCCTGTTTTCTTCAACCCTGTCAGCTGGTCTAAATAGCTGCTTCCACAGGTTGGGGTTGTGGGCCGGACTGGAGCTGGAAAATCCTCCCTCACCAACTGCCTCTTCCGGGTGCTGGAGGCTGCTGAAGGGATGATCATCATTGATGGGGTGGATATAGCAACGATTGGCCTCCATGACCTGCGCCAGAACCTCACCATCATCCCCCAGGTGAGCTGACCCCACCTTCCCTTGTTCCATTGCTGCACATCCTCCCCAGGCTGTTCCCGGGGCGAAGCATCACCCTTAGAGCATCCCTGGGTGCTGTGGAGAGTCCAAGGACCTATGAGCATGCTGTTGCCACCTCCCCAGCCCAGCTGCAGGCAGCATGGTGGGAAAGCTGTGCCCAAACTCGGGAGCCTGGAGCAGCTACAGCAGCTACATTCAGCCCTGCTGAACGGCCGCGGCATGGCTGAACGCAGTACTGTCACTGGCAGGACCCTGTGCTCTTTACTGGCACCCTGCGGATGAACCTGGACCCCTTCGACCAGTACACAGATGAGGAGGTCTGGAAGGCCCTGGAGCTGGCCCACCTGAAGACATACGTGCAAGACCTTCCTGAGGGGCTGCTGCATCTTGTGAGCGAAGGAGGGGAGAACCTGAGGTGAGCGGAGGAGCGGAGGCATGCCCAGCTCCCCTCCCTTCCCCTGGTCCCAGGGACCAGCCTGAACAGCAGCCCCCAGCAGAGTGGCTGTCCAGGGACGAGGGCACATAAGTTTCTGGGACTGAAGGTGGGAGAAACCAGTCCAGGAGTCAGGACTGTCAGGGAGCCAGGGTGAGCCAACCCTTCCACGGTGGCCCAGAGCGCAAGATGCTGAGCGACATGGTGCTCAGGCTGGCAGATGATCAGCTTGGGCAGGGCTGGGCAGGCACGGTGCTGGGGTCAGGGCAGTGTGTGGCAGCAGGCTTACAGAAGCCCTGCTGGTATCTGCCAGGTAACTCATGTTCCCCACCTCATCCTAGCGTTGGGCAGAGGCAGCTGGTGTGCCTGGCCCGGGCCCTTCTCCGCAAAGCCAAGATCCTCATCCTGGATGAAGCGACAGCAGCTGTAGATCTGGAAACTGACCATTTAATCCAGACAACGATCCGGCGCGAGTTTGTTGACTGCACTGTCCTTACTATCGCTCACCGCCTCCACACCATCATGGACAGCAACAGGTATCGTGGGGGAAGGGCAACGGGGCTCTGGACTCCAGGGTTGGGGCAAGAGGTGTCCGGCAGCAAGGCAAGGATGGAGCCAGAGGGGCAGGGGTGGATGCAGTGCCTGGGACAGCAATATACAGAGCTTCTAGGGGAGCAGGACAGAGGCATGGGAAGGGTGGCCATGCAGTAATTACGCCTTTGTAGTGAGAAACATTGTTTGGGATCCTTATTTACAGCAACAGGCCATAGAGGAGTTGTTCACACCTTGTGTGCGTCACCCCACAGGCACAGGGAGCAGAGCTGTGCCCTCGCTTCCGTGCCGAGAGGCGAACCACGTAACGTGGCAATAGGAGTGAGGGTTGATGGGGCTGCAGTGCTGGTGCCAGCAGTGTCACCGGCTCGGACCCCGGGAGCTCAGACCTTCTTGTTCCCTGCTGCCAGGGTGATGGTGCTGCAGGCTGGGAGGATTGTGGAGTACGACAGCCCTGAGGAGCTGCTCAAGAAGGAGGGCGTCTTCTCTGCCATGGCAAAGGATGCTGGCATCACGAATACAGAAACCACCGTGCTGTAGGTGCAGCGGAGCAGCGTGCGGGTGCATGCATGGGCAGCTCCCTCCTCCTGCCACTCACCAAGCAGCCACTGGCATCTCCCTGCAGCCGGGCTGCCCAGGAATGTCTCTCTGCAGCTGGGAAGTGGAGAGGGTGGCTTCTCTGGCTGTCAGGGACAGAGGATCTGGACTTGAGCTGGCTGTTAACCTTGCTCCCACACCCTGCCTGCTGTGTGCGTGAGCAGCTGGAGCTGCGTAATTTATTGCGGTATAGAGGGGAAAAGTTATTTGCCAGGCAGGGAGACCATGACACCCCTTGGGGGGGCTTAGTTTTTGTACTTTGCCATGCCAGGGAAACCTAGCTGAGAAATGCTTTAGCACTATGCAATGAAATTTACATTTAATCTAACAGTGAATGTTATAATTTATTTACTTTTTGTAACTGTTTGTAGTCTTCCAACTAAAAGTCTGACTTTAAGGCATGCTAAATAAGCCTTGGTTTAGCTTTAAACCTGGCTAGTGTTTGGGGGAAGCTGGTAACACAGGTTATGCAGATACACAGGGGTGGAAAGTGTAAACTGAGCGGCACAGCTATACCCAGGCATGAACACTACTCTCTGGCAGTGGTGGTGAAGCCAGGTCCTGCCTGCCTTCCCTGTGGCTACAGCTTGCTTTGATTGTAGTACAAATAAATGAGGCAGTGCCTGGGGCTATAACCGCTAGTGGGACAGATTTTGGGCTGTGGCTCCGCTATAAACCCGACTGTGGTGGAGACAAGCTGGAGAGGTGCAGGCACATGTGCATGCTCCACTGACATGCACGCACCCAAAATATGGTAGTTACTGTTGACAGACTCTTGCCCCTTCTTTGCTCCTGTGCATGAAAGCCACGAGCTGTAGCACTGACCTGGGCTGCTGGCGTGCAGGGAGCCTGTGCCTATGTGCCCCCGCCTATCCACTTACAGGGAGGCAAAACCCTTCACCCCGGCAGGAGGGACATGAGCCACCCCCCCATGTAACACACAGCTGGGGGGCGAGGGCAGTGCAAGCACTTCCTCTTACTGAAGCGCCTTCCTGGGAGGGTTTCCCAGTGCTGAGCTGCAGCTGGCACAAACCCCAAGGCAGAAGTATGCTGGACCCCACCAACATGTAAATGTTCTCCCTGGCCCTGCGGGGTCTGCGTGAAGTCTGTGGGCTTTGCCGCCCCAGCCCAGCCCTGGCCAGGTACTCCTCCCAGCTCTCCCAACACTTGTACAGGCACCTCCTATACACAAGGGCAAATTTTTATTTACAGAGCAGCAGTACAAGGGATACAAACATTGCCCCAAGAGAAAGGGAGCTTCCCCTCCTTCAGGACATGGCAGCAGCGGGTAAGGCACCTCGACAAAGGGCACCACATACCTCCCAGAGAGGGCCTTGCCCTCCCAGAATATCAGCACCATCTCCAGCGCCCTGCAGGAAAGCACAGGTGAGGCAAGTCTGGGCAGACCCCCCCCAAAAATCAGGCTGGAGGACAGCCTGTGCTTTGCCTTCTGCCCTGCCCCAGCCCAGGGCAGCCAGGTGGGCATGTCAGTGCAAAGATGGGTCTTGGGCATGGGAGATACTGTGCTAACAAGAGAAGATGGTGTTCTGGACCGCTGGCTCACCTGGAAGATGAGAACATGATGGCTGTTGCTAGCAGCAGAGCTTGGAGAGGCCCAAGCCCCTGGGAGACCAAGCACGGGGATGAAGCACCTGCTAGGGGCTTTCAGAGGCTGGGCCCATCCCAGCCCTGGAACTCAGCTACTCCCAGCGAACCTCAGAGCTGCTCCCCCAGGCAGTGTATAGATGTCCCACCTCGAGACCAGACTCCTGCTGCTGCCAAGAAGGCACAGCGAGCATATTCACAGGGCCCAGGTTGCTTTTAACACTATTTGGCTAAAGATGGAGTCCAGAAACTCAGCATTAGCCTTCTACCATATAAACTCACAGCAGCTCCTCAGTCGAGCCTTACCCTTCTAGGCTGTGGCCCCAAGCTTTGCTCCCCTGCTCCCAGCTGGACAGAGGAGCTTCAAATAGCAAAGGTGAACTCGCCCTTGCCCTCACACAAGCTGCCTGCTCCTGCTTGCCCTGCCAGCCCACCCTTCTTCCTCCCTAGAAGGGGAGATGGCAGCCAGCGTGGTGGAGCACTGCATGGCTGTGAGGGACACAGCCTCAGGGCGAGCAGTGGGGGCTGCAGGGCTGGCCGGCCTCCCTGAGGTCCCCGGCAGGAACAAGGCACAGGGTGCAGGTTCCTGCCCACTGTCTCACGTGTACTCTGTCTTCCTGATATAACTGGAGGGCACGTAGCCCTGCTTCCCGTGTGCCTCGGCCAGCCACCACTCCCGATTGCCCGTGATGTCCTCAAACTGCAGGATCCTGAGTCTCTGGTTAGCTGACACGCTCAGCTCGTTGGTGTTTCGGCCTTTGAAGGTGTAGAGAGCATAATAGACCTGCCAGACAGAGGGAGAGTGTCAGCTGGAGGGTTGTGCCACACAGCCTTGCTGTTGCATTGCATGGGATGTGTGGGCTTTTGCTCCTCTCCCCAAACAGTGACAGCCCCAGCGCCATCCTGGCCTCTGCCAGAGCTGCTCACACCTGCCCACCCCCATTTGCAGCCTAGTTCTCTGCACATCTGCTGTTGGGAGTGAAGGTCTCATCCTCCACCTCTCCCTGGTCACTGCTAGGGAAGAGGGTGATTCAGCCCCTGCTCAAGTGAGGGGGTCAGCCCTTGGCATCCCCAGCCCCCCCCTGCCCCGGCCAGGCTGAGGGCTCACCTGGTTGCCTTCTGACTCGCTGCTCTCCAACCCAGAGTCTCTGTCCTCCACCAATGGTGCGGGCCTGAGATGTGCTTTGGTGGGGTTCCCGTTGCGAAAGCCAGGGCTGAAGCCCAGCTCGGGGCGGCTGTAGCGGCGCTGAGATGTCACTGCACCAGCCTCCAGTGGGGCTGTCCTGTCACCAGAGCCAAGCTGGGGCAGAGAGTGAGAGTCCGTCTCCGAGGGGGGCTGTGGGGACTGGTACAGGTCTGCTGGGGAAGCCGAGTCCTGCGGGGGTTTCTGAGTGAAGGTGACAGCCGCCCCGCTGGGGCTGAAGGTCAGCATGGTGTTGCTTTGGGGAGAGGAGCTGCTGTGCTCTGACTCATTGGAAGAGTGGCTGCCCACAGAGACATCAGACTGGCTGCGGCGTGGGTTGTAGGGCTTCAGAAAGGAGCTATACACAAAGCCCTTGGTCACTGCAGAGAGACAAAGGAAGGGAGCTCAGATTTGGGCACGGGGGACCAGAGGAGGGGACTCACAGCAGGCACCGAGGGCAGGGAGCAGCTACCTACCTCCGTTGTCTATGAGCCAGCGATTCTGGCTGCCCATGGGGTCCTTCTTCTTGATGACACCCACGATGTCTCCTTCCAGCAGTGAGACATCCAGGTCTTGGGCAGCATTAAAATTGCGGTCTGCCTGGAAGAGATTCTCTGGGGGGTATCGGGCTAGGAGGGCAGCTCTGACATCATCTGACTGCAAGAGGTAGCTAGGCTGCAGAGGAACAAGGAAGGTGTGAGTGGTTGTCCCAGGCTCTGCAAGCCCTGACACAGGGTAGGGGGAACTCACCAAGCCGACAAGGGGCTGGCGCCGGGCAGACTGCCGTTCCACGCTCTTCCTTTCAAAAGGCTTCTTGGGAGCTGCCTGGGACTCTGGGAAGAAGGTGAAGGCCTGGAGCTGCTGGAGGACTCGACTGTGCTCATCCTGGAAGATGGCGATGAGGTTCCCCTCCCTGCTGGACACCTTCAGCAACTGGAACCAGAGCAGGGTTGGGGGTCATGGTTAGGTGACAGCTGCCGGGAAAAGTGGTCAAGAGCTACAGCAGAGACCATGCCAGCTCCTGGGCCAAGCGGAGCTCTGAGTTCTGCCTGTGCCTTGCAGGAAGCCCGGATTTGCAGTCCTGTCTGGACCCAGCTCTGAGTGGTCGCCAAATTTATGACCTGAGATTCTCCCAGGCAAATGCTCTCCTGCCATTGCTCCAGGAGCAACCAGAGTCTTCACCATCTCTAAGCACAACTGCATCGTGACCCTGCAATCCCTGCCCTGACAGCATCCCACAGGACCCCTCCTGAAGGCACTCAGGGCCTGAAACTGCAGCAGCAGCTTTCCCTGCAACAGGACGGGCCCCAGAGAGTCTCGGGGACAAGTCCTGCACAGAAATTAGCACTGTGCTGGCTGTGCTTCGGGAACCCACCGACAACAGAGGTCTCAGCTCCTCTAGGGCCAGGCGCACAAAGTCGCAGTGCGCCTCGGCGTAGCCCCGCACGCAGCTGGCAAACAGCTCCTTGGCGAAGCGCAGGAACTTGGGCAGCTCGTCCAGCAGCTGGGCATTGAGGGCCTCATAGTTGTTACGGGCTGACTGCAGCTCCTCCAGTGTTCGCTTGTCCTTCAGCTTCTCCGCTCGCTCCGTGCAGTTGTGGAAGTCAAGGAGCTTATCAAAGCGTTTCTGCACCAGCTTATGGGGCCCCGCAAACATGCTCAGCAGCTGGTTCAGGGGCGAGCTCACCAGCCGCTCTGTCCGCTCTTTCTGGTGGGCAGAGATGCAGAGAGCAGGTGAGATGAGGTGCTCTCTCCCACCGTGCAGTGAACACCAGCAGCTCACCCTCCAGCACACAACCTCTGCAACACAGCATAGGGTCTGTTTTCCCAATGGCACCCCCCAGAGTTCCAGAGGTCCCTTCCAACAGTAATTATTCCATAATCTTACATAAATATGCCAGCATGGGCAATGCTCTGGGAAATATCTGAACCGCTCACACAGAGAGCATTTCAGGCAAGGCTGAAAAAACCACATGTATCTAACAGGCACACTCAATACACATCATAAACCCACAGGTATCCAAACTCTCAGGAGGGAACAGCAACACAGGAGTGCTCACCCCTCTCCCAGGCTGTGTTACCTTCCCTGCAGCCTCCCAGGGGCTGCCTATCTGCACCAGGCCCCCAGGGAGGGCCCAGGGGGTTGCCCCCAGCCCACGAGAGCACAGTCCCACTCACGAAGTTGGAGAAGAGCTGGTCGCTGATGAGTCGATTCACTTTCTGGAACTGGTCCAAGTCCGCACTGCCCTTCTCTGTGCACAGGTCCCACATGCTCACTGCCGCCAGTGCCTTCATGCAAGCTGACTCCTGCACCAGGGACACACAGTCAGCACAGCCACGCTTGCTGCCCAGGAGAAGAGGCCTCCCAGGGCAGCCCAGACCTTCAGAGATCATCCCCCCCGGCAGGGATGAGGGCAGGAGCACTGGCCAGAGGCACTGCAGGTACACACTGTGCAGGCAGGAGGGGCAGTGCCCCTCGGGTTAGGCATCACACCCAGACTGACTCACCCGAACGTGCTGCAGGTAGAGGGAAAGGTCCCGGATGAAGGACTTGATCAGCCGCTCCTGCATCCGGAAATTTTTCTCTGTCTCTTCAAAGGCTTCATCCTTCAGCTGTGAGAGAAAATGTCTCAAGGGAGGCAATGGAAGACTCCAGCACCTCTCTGCCTCTGGAGACTGCCAGATGCAGGGCCTCCAGCCCACGAGCTGGACAGCAGAGATGAATGGTTCAGAGTCTAAGCTCACTCTGCCTTGCTGGCCTGGGTCAGAGCTACTCATCATGGAAGGGATATAGGGGCACAGCAGATACCACCACAAAAACGTCGCAGGGTGTAAGCGCACCTGGCAGCTGATGCACGTTACCTGGGGCGCAAAGCCTGTGAGATGCTTGAGGTGGCTGCTCACACGATTGGATTTCTTGATGATAGAGTGGAAGTTGAGCTTGGAGATCTTCTCCATGAGGCTATCCTCGTCCCCTTTCCGGTACTTTAGCACTAAAGAGATTGATGTAGAAATCAGAACTCTTGTCAGCACCATGTCCATGTCTTACAGTGCCTCATCAACAATTGTCTTGCCAGCTCTCCCCATCCCTAAGCTTCTGCAGTCCCAAGTACCCCACATATCATATATCATATCGTACCATACCACACATCAACTTGAAATCCAGCACTGTGCCACCTGTAATCCCCTATTTGGCTCTCAATATGCCCTACAGTTTGTAGACCCAGCACTCAAACTCTTCCATAGGATCATGCATAGTGTTAACATAAAATGACATAGGAGATGGTGTACAATAGCCACTAGAGATACAAAAGGTATTCATATTGCTTCTTTAGCAAATACAAGCAATCCTTACAGGCAGCCTATGTCATCCCAGCTTCAGTGGGGCCATGTGGAAAGAGTAAAGTCTAAGACTTGCATGAGTCAGGGGCTTCCAAGGGAAAAGAGGGAGGGTTGCTGGCAGTTCAAAGGGAGTAATTTTCTCCCTCTGTTCAGTCCCAAGGAGGCTGCACTTGGATACCTTGTCCAGTTTTGGTGCCCCCAGGTCCAGAGGGACATCAGAGAACCAGAGGTACTGACCCACAGGGAGAGCTCAGGCCCCACAAGGAGAGCTGGGGGAACCGGGCAGGCTCAGCCTGGCTGGGAAAAGGCGGAGATGGATTTGCTCACAGCCGGCAGCTGCTTGAAGGGCAGCTACAAAGGTGATGGAGCCAAACTTCTCTGAGCAGTGCAAGGCAATACAAGGGGCAGCTTGGGAACTTCAGGGCCATCAGGGAGCACAGCTTCACCTCAACGGTGGTGCAGCCCTGGCACAGGTAAGCAGAGAGGCTGTGAAATCGGTCTTTGGAGGTCAGTGAGAATTGGCTGGAGGGAGCAGTGGCTGATCAGAGCCAATGTTGGGGACAATCCTGAACAGGCAACCTCAGAGGGCTCTTGCAGCCAGCACCTCTGCGATTCTGTCCTGTCTATAGTTATACCTTCAAACTTAGTCTCTAAATCTCAGCAAGACAGAGACTACCGTAGCAGATTAATTCCCTACTTGTGTTGCTTAAATTTGCATTTTTTAACTTTAAATAGATAATCTTTTGTCTTATCATTATTTTTGTTTTCATTTAATAGCCACGTGGTCAGTATTTGCATACTGCAGTCAGATGTATGCTGCATTACTTTAAATATTGTATCTCATGCTCAGATTTTTTAAATGCAGCTCTTCTACTGCCCTTCTATAAGGGCACAGACTTTGGAAGCAGATTCCCTTCACAACTGTGGTTGCCAGCTAAGGCTCAGGAGCCAACAGACGCCAACCTCAACACACCCACTCCCGTCTCTCCCCAGCACTACCCAGCTATTACTCACCCAGGTCCTTCCGGCGCTTGTATTCGTTGATGTTGACGTTGATTTCTTTGACTGCAAGGACAGCAGCTGTGAGCGGTGCCTTGTCAGGGTGAGCCTCGGGGGTGGCGCTGAGCAGCTCCATCAGTAGTAGTGGGTACCGCATCACCCTTTGCACTGGCTTGATGAGGAAGGAGCCCAGGTTAATGTAGTTTGTGCAGCCCCTGGAATTTGGAAGAAAGGAGACGCACCAGGTTTCAGTCCAGTTCTGCCACACAAATCCTACCCCCTCATACCAACTCCAATCAGACCCAGAATACGAACGCCTCTAAATCCTCCGTACTCCCTAAGTCACCCTCACATCCAAACTCACTGCACTCCTGAACCCCCAGTGATCTCAGATCAACCCCAGGTTTCCGGATCTCACTCATACTAGGTGACCCTTGCCAGCTAGGATCCTCTGCATCACCAGACCCACCGCGAAATCCCACACAGGCACAGCCTTAAACTTACCAGAGTGCCACTTGCCTCAGACTCTGTCTTACCACTTGACTGCCCAGATCTGAGCCCCAGTGCAGGACTCACTGTTCTCAGGACCGCAGCTGGCACAGGACTGTCCTGGCTGCTTGGGTCTGACAGCTCCCAAAACCTGTCTGCTGCCCAAGAGCTCCCCTCACCTCGTAACCTGCCTGTGCTGCCTGCCTGTGTAGCCCATCCATTGCCTCTGCTGCCATCACGCCACAGACACCCTGCTCCTCCCAGATGTGCCCCCACGAGGCCCCCTGACATGCACCCAGCCAGTGGCAGGAGGTTAGTTACAAGGGAGCAGCCAGGCCAGGCCAGACAAGCGGGGACTTACAGGAAGAATGCACTTACCACTCACTGTACAGGCTCCTGGCGGCCCACAGAGTGCCAAAAAGCAAAGAAAAGCAACGGGTTAATGGGGCATCAGGCGTGCAATCCCACAGCCAGTGCCTTCGCCCCCTCCCACAGTGATGCTGCCAGGACGGTGGGCAGCCCTGTCCCCCCAGAGCAGCAGCTGGTGCTGCCAGCTCCTGGGGCATTAACCTCCACAAGCTGGAGCCCTGGCAGTTGCTGAGTCAGGCAAAGTGGCTCCTTCACCAGCTATGGTGGGGCAGGGCTTGGGGAATAGAAGTCCTCAATCCAGGACATGCCACTTTCTCTGTACCTTGGTGGCTTCTGCTCAGTTTAAGGGGGCACTGGGGCAGGGGGTCATTTAAACATGGAGCCTGGTCAACTACGCAGTGACGCAGCTGGCCCCTCTCCAGTCACCACCTGAACTGTCCAAGCACTGCTGGCAGAGGGGCAGGGATATGGGAGACTGACCCCCCTACCCCAGCCTGGTGGCTGCCACAGCCAGAGGCTCCAACCTGAGGCTATCCAGCAGGTCCAGGAGTAGTTTCTGCATCTTCTCATCCTTCTCATAGGTTTCCAGCAGTGCGATGGCCTCGTCATGGTTCTGGCAATACACCCTGTAGACGCTCTCCAGCTCTGCACGCTGTGCCAGGAACACCGGTCCTGCAGACAGCAGCAAACCAGGGCTTCAGTGCCTCCTGGTCCCCAGCTGCCTTTAACAACCCTGACATGTCTCATAGTGAGATGCCCAGTGTTCCCCTTCCCCCTACACAGCTTGAGAGGACAGCGTTACTAGAGCAACCAGGATGCTTCCTCATCACCCTCAGCATGCCCACACATCCTTCCTGCTTCCCTGTCGCTGCAGTCCAGAGGGACAGAAATGGGAAACCGTGCATCAAAGGTCTGCCAAGGCAAGGAGACCCCAGGCTGAAGCCAACGGCATGCCATGACAACTCACCAGAACATATTCACTCATGCTTTGAGAGGACTGTTTACCTAGCTGAAGAGCCCTCAGGAGCCACTAGCCCCGAGACCTCATTTGATCCAGCTCTCCAGAGGTGAGGAGTGCGGGACACTGGTCAGTGGTAGTGTGGGTGGGGAGCCACATGGAGAGCAAAGGCACAGGCTGCCCAAGGCCTGAGAGGCAAAAGCTGGCAGCGCAGGAGTGGGGCTCCCTTTGGGGCAAGGGGCCAAGGAGGGCTACAAGAACCATGTTTCTCACCATAGTGATCCACAGGGCAACACAGATCTCCTTGGCTTTGCTGCTGGACTGATGAGCAGCAACAGGGACCAGCGGGGAAGACGCCCAACCCCAGTGACACTCTCCGGCCATTTAAACTACTCTGTTCTGCCCCACCACTAGCAAAGCCCATCCCAGCCTGCTGAGAAAAGGTAAGAGCAGAATTCATACCAATGGCATCTGAAGCCTCCAAGGTGGACAGCAGCTGCTTGGAGAAGCTAATTACCATGTGGATGTTTCCAAAAAGACCCTCAAAGTCTATGTTCTGCATCTGGGGAATGGGAAGAGAGACGTCCTGGAGGGGGAAACATGTCCCAGCCAGACCCAATAGCCCCCCCTTGCCCTCCTGCAACCCATCAGCCCTCAGCTCCACAGCAGCCACTCGGCGTGACTTCCTTCCATCACAGTACTCCTGTACTCACTTCCTTGTCCTCCGTGCACCGAAACTCTCATTCCTTATGTGTCCTACCAAACACAGTGGTCTCCTCTTTCCCACCAGTTTCATCCCTGCCCCTGTTCACCTGATACTTTCCCTCTCCTCTCACCAATTCTATCTTCATGCCAAGACCCCATATTTTCTTTCTCCTGACAATGAATTTAACTTAGAAATCAAAAGAAAAGGAACATTTCCTCCCTCGGGAAATGAATCTGCGATACTTGCTGCCAGATCTCTTTCCCTCAGCAATGGTGAGAACTCAGTAGGATCCCAAAACAGAGGGGCTATTTCTGTGAGTGCAAGGAGCAGTGAGACCCATCCTGCTCCCCTCAGCATAGCTGAATTTCCTCTGTGGGTTCCTGTGTTGCTGCTTGGAAGTCTCCAAACCCAAAGTGGACTCAGTATTCTCACCCCATCCCACTAGTGCAGCACCATAGGCTGCCCCCATGCTCCTACCTGTGCCTGCTGCAGGGGCACCATGATCCTCTCCACGCACATCTCCAGGTCTCGGATATAGTCCCGCTCTGTCTGGAGCAGCTCCTCAATAACCTTGGACCTCTTCTCCAGCATCCTTTGCTCTGGGCTCTCAGTGGCAGCTGAGGATGTCTCCAGGGATGGTGTCTGGGAGGACAGGAGAGTCATCTCTGCAAGACAGACAACCAAGATCAGCATCCTCCAGCAAGGATGCAAGGGACAGGAGACAAGTAGTGCCTCAGCTGTGTTACAAACCTACAAGACCACTAAACACGACCATCAGAGAGAAAGACTATCTATCCAAGGACGTCTCTAGAGAAGCCGTCCCTGGCACTCCCAGCCCCAGGGCAGCAGGGAGCCCCAGTCTGCTCCCACAGCCTGCCCACTGCAATGCCCCACCATCGGGGCAGCAGGCACCAAGCGACACAAACCTGCTCCAGATCGCTCCCCCCGAAGCCAGCCGGGTCTAGACCCCTCTCTCCAACTCTGCCGCCCCAGCAAACTCCGTGGGACGTAGCAGACATGAGTGGAGCCCCGCTCCCCTCCTCTTCCCGGCCAAGTAATGGCGGCTGCCCCCTCCCCTCAGGCTGGGAACAGGGTCTCCATTCTGCAGCCCGGGGCATTTCCATCTGAATGGCCGAAAAGGCTTCGGGCACCCACAATGGGGCTGCCGGCGGCAAAGCCCGGAGCTGGACCACCGCGAGCAGCGCCGCGCAGGGCCGGGAAGGCGGCGGCCTTCGGTAGGAGGCCGGGGTAGGCACCCCGAGGCCCGGCAAGGCGGAGGCCCAGGGTGGCTGGACGCAGCCCATGGGCGGCCACGCTGCCATGGCGGGTGGCCCTGGGGTGGAGAGGCCCCAGCACAGCCCAGGGACCTGCTCCGTGCCAAGGCCGCCACCGTCCCGGTCCCTCCCCCCACCCGCAGCAGCCTCCCGGCCCTGCCCTACCCCGGGCAGGGTGCCGGGACGCTCGGCCCAGGCAGCGTGGCTGCCCTGCCTGCAGGGTCTGGGGTCGCGCAGGCAGCTGGCCGCCCTCCTCTTCCCTGTCCCAGGCCCCCGGCAGCCGGGCTTCCTCCTGGTTTTCTGTCCCACCTGCAGCTCCCAGGCCGGCCCAGCCCCCTCCAGTTTTCATTGAGACATTTTATCCCCCATCAGATTCCTGGGCCCCTGCCAGTTTCTACCCCACCTGCCTGCTTTTAAAAGCATGTGCCCTCTGGCCAGAAAAACAGCAACAGCACACCCCCCACCCGCCAAATTCTGGAGACCCCCTCTCCAGCACCTCCCCAGGACCCCTCTGACGCAGGGTCTGGCCCAGAAACGCTCAGGTCTCCCCCATTTTACAGCTGCTTTGCAGAACCGAGGCCCCCAGGGCCCCGGAGCCCCATGCAGCACCCCAGCCTGCCTCAGGTACCTGATTTAAGGCCAGTTGCTGATGTGACAAATTCCCGTCCACTCCATCCGTCTCCCACGGAACCCCAGCTGCTCTCTCTCAATGGGATTTTATTAGAGTTGTGGACATGCCCCAGCTCAGACTTCTGTAAAAATATTTTTGCAGGACAGGCACTTCCCAGATCTCCACCTCCCTGACTTCTCTGGTTACAGCCTCAGGCAACGGCGTCTCAGCCTGGAGGACCCCCAGCAGGGCTTGGGACTTACCCTGGTACCCCAGCACCCACGGTGCACAGCCCCCAGAGACCCCCGTGCTCCCAGACGCTCCTGCCTGTGGGCAGGTGATGGCAGTAACCAGTGGCAGCATGAAACTGGGATGGGAAATCGCTACCTCAGCCTAAGCATCCTGCCTACTTCTCGGCCAGGCTGAGGTTTTTGCACTGAAGCAACCCAGGAAAGAAAAGAAACGCAGCTGAGATGAGGCACTGACTCAGCCCATAACTAGCTGAAACCATGCTAGCCCTTCCAGCCCTTCCCGTTGCAGAGCAGCAGCGACAAACAGAAACCAGCAGCATTGGCATCAAACAGCAACTTCTCACAGCTACCTGGGCTCAGGACGAATCGCTGTGCCTCTTGCAGAAAGAGCAACTTCAAAATCGGACCCAGACACCCCCCCTAACCGCAGCAAATGGGAAACCCTGCTGAAACCCTGCTCAGAAGGTATACTCGACGTGGGAGGGAAGATACCATGTGTCTCTGCTGCCCTGCCTTGAAATCGAGCCTGCAGACAGCCAAAAGGGCCAGCTCCACGGGGGAGGATTTAGCAGCACAACATTTAGTAAGCAATTATTGGGAAGAGCAGGCTCCACTGATTCCTGCTGCCAAGTGTCCTTAGAACTACGCCCATCAGAGCCAACCTGCATAAGCGAAAAGGCTGGTTTCAGCTAAGTTAGTGCCTGTCTTGGTTCCTCACCAGGTAAGTCCTCAATGATGAACTTTATTAACTCAAAGGCAGAAGGAGTCTGCAAGGAGGGCCTGGGAGCGGCTGCTGGGTTTAACATTTGGTGTTTGGATTTCCACAGCATCTGCAAAGCCTCAGTAGCAGACCAGGCCCTGTCCCACAAGGTCCTCTACAAACACCTAACAGGGCTATACCCTGCTTGAGACACACAGCTTGGAGCCTGAACAGGAAACAAGACAGAAAAATGTACAGGAGGGACAAAGAAACACCAAGATAATACAGTCAGCAGGTCTCTGGAGCTCAAAGGGATAAAAAAGTAACAACAAATGCGTTATTTTAAAGAAGGATATATATTTTTTTTAAGGAATGGCACTTGTTTTGCAGGATAGCAAGCTCAAGTGGGAAGGCAACCTTGAAGAAGCAGGAAGGTGTTAATTTGCAATGCAAACAGGTGTGTGAAACTCAGAGGAGGTGGGATACCGTGGCATGGGATGGCCTTGTAAGAATCTTGAAAATGAAGACCAGCCAGAAAAATGACCCATGCAGCAGCATTTGGGAAGACAAATGGAAAAGATGACATCTGCCTTGGTCAAAGAATAGGATCTTGTATTTATCCCCAGGCAAAATGCCACCAGATGAAGCTTTGTACAGGACATCTCGGGAGTTTACTGTCCCACCAAACAACCCCACTGTGCTCCCAGCTTTAGCCACAGCTAAACTGCAGCCACACGATGTGCCTTGGCTCCAGCTCACCGAAATGGAGCTGTGGATGCCCAGTGCCACCAGCGAATGCAGCAGCTCCCCACGCTCCACAGAGCAAACCCCAGGCAAGTGAATCTAGGTCAGGCCTTTTCTGAGAGTGCCCTGTGGTAAGGCTCTGACTGACACTCCTACACAGCACCCTTCCTCTGAAAGTCTCAAATCCCCACCTGTGGAAGGGAAATTAAAACCTTCCCTGCAGTTTTTTAGCCCACAGTAGTCATCAGCTCAGCTTGCCTGACTGGCACGATGCTCACCACCGGTTCTACCCACTGCACTGTATCAGTGTTTGTATTATTTTGAAAACATATGCAAATTAATTCTCCTCTGGCCTTCTTGCTCTTTCTGAATATTTCAAGATTTGTTTAAAAACAAGGCTACACTGCAGCCAAGTCTCTTAGGGCTCTTGCTGTTTACCACTAGTCCGGCATCCTCCTCCTGCAACGAACTCAAAAGTCATCCGGCATCCTCCTCCTGCAACGAACTCAAAAGTCATCCTGCTTCTTACCATACACTCACAGTTAAGAAAATTCAAATACAGAATTTGTTTTTAATATTTGGCTCTTCTACCTGACCGATGTGCACAACTAATACTTAGGATTTGTTTCTGATGCATTTAAAACCTCATTTTTTTTATATTTCATACTATCTCTGTCAATTGCCTTCAATTTCTCTTTTGCTGTTTGCCACACATTCTTCTATGTCTAATTGCAGCTTTCCCTAAACAAGGCTTATTAAGCATTTAACTAAACCCACCCTCTTTCACTGCTGTGGTTTTTTGGTCATCCAATAAATGCTTTTTAAACAGATCTCCATTTTACTTCACAGATTTTCTATTTAAATGTTACCTTTCAATCTGAGTCATCGTGCCCATCGACTTTGGAGGCACTAAGACGTGCACCACAGCTGGAATGGGCTACGTTAGCCTGCAGGAATGTCACTGGTATTTCGAATGATGCCCCCAGATTCCAATCCAGTGACAAATTTGTGTTTACCCATGACACAGATGCCAAATGGGCATTCAGAAATACATTTCCAAAACCAATGTTCTCAATCACAATTTTCAGAGACTCAAATTTTCTTTTCTCCTAAGTTGCAGGTCTGCAATCTGCCTCTCTAAATTAAAACCTCTAACAACGTAGTTTTCTCTGTCCCCTTTGGCAAATTTGCGACAAGTCCTTGGCTGTCTGGATTGGTTTGACAATCTCTGACAGACCCCCAGGAGCGCCTGCTTTTCAGCTTTGCTAGTTCGCCTGCCGAAGCATGGGAGATTCAACACTGACCCATAACCCAGCCCCTGGCAGCGAGGTGTCAGGATGGAGCACGCTCCCACCTCTGCCCTTCCCGTGGAGGCCGTGATTTACTATCGCAATCACACGGCTCATCCTGCTTGTCTCAGAAATGCCACTGTCACTGACTTTCTTCCAATTAACGAAAACTTCTAATTCTTACTCCCCAACCTCCTAGAGGGACCACATGCGCAATTAGAGGTTTTCTCCCTGCCCCACTCTGGAAGCAGAGTTGACCCATGAAGACCAGATCCAACGAGATGCGTGCCCATCACACGTGGGCTGGTGGGCTCACCCAAAGGGTTGCATTGCCCCCCAACTTCTCCTCGCCGAGGCTCACCTGCCAGCATCCCGCGCGGCACAGCACAGCCTTGCAGGGCGCCCAGGCCACTAACGTAATCTGGAGAGGGACTTGCTGCCCATCAGCGCTTGAGGACAACCCCTCGCGCCGGCTCGTAAGCACGAATCTTGGATGGGAACTGCACCCACAGGCCAGGCGAGCCCAGCCCCAGGCTCACAGCGCAGCAGAGTCAAGCAGTGACTCAGGACAAAACAAACCAGCTGCAAATATTTGAAGTATGTGGACTCCAGGAGGGGAGGAGCCACTGCCTACCATGAGAAGAGGGGATGAAACTAGGGCAGGGAATAATTAATCTGAGTGAAAGGCTAAACTCGCTGCCAGGAGCAGGATCTGGCCAGGGTGAAAACTCTCACTCTGGACATTAGTAATAAGGCTGTGACAGAATATCTCTGCTGCTCCAAAAGCACAGACTGGATATATTCAGCGGCTCACTGCTCCTTAGGAGGAAGCAGGGGGTGCAGCAAAGAGGTGCCATGGCAAAAGAAGACTTCAGCCCACAGAAGTGAATTCAGCCTTGGCAGAGTCCTGAGACCAAGGAAATAAATCCAGACTAATCATAAAAATGAGCTGACTGGAAACAGACCGAGGACCACTCCAGGGCCACTGCTGTCTCAAAGATATCTCATGCAGAGCCTGCTTGGTGGGAACACCTCTATGCCAGGTAAAATTACAACCATCATCCCAACACAGCCCCACTACATTTGGCGTGAACAGGGGATGGTCCCAACCTGTGATGGAGAAAAAAAGTGGAGTAATATGATGGTCTGCAAAGAGCTAACCTTCCAAAGCTGAGGCAGAGCATCAATAGAAGTGATTGTGAGCAAAAACACTGATGGAAAAAAGAATGAAACCTGGAAGTTCTTTAAAAGGATGTTTTAAATAGATAATCCAAAAAAACATAGTTATGTGAGCAAGAAAGAAAAAGATATTAATGAAAAATCTATCCCTGGTCCGTGCTTCAATAAAGAGAGCAAATATAAATAAATGAATGAATACAGTGAAGCCAGTAATTGACCATAGAGACACCAGGAACTCTAAAGTACAGAACAATGAAAAAAGGAAGGTATCAAGAAAAATCCACAGATGGCAGAATTAAGAATTCAGTTTTCATTTTTTAAATTAGGAAATAAAACGCTACTTTATAATAGACTTTTATTTCCATCCAGGACAAAAGAAACCCTTTCAATGACACAATCCCACAAGTAATCAGAGACAGTAAAATATTCAATAAGTTTGGCAAAAAGGCAGCATTATACAGTAAATATTGTGTTTCTTTTAATATAAAAATCAGAAATAAGACCTTGCTAACCTCAAAACCCTGTTGCCAGTGGAGAATATCCAGAAAAGAGGGCATTCCAATCAGATTCTCCATGGACTCTATTTAGACTTGATCCTGCATAATATTTTTAAAGCAAATGGAAAATCACTGCTGTCATGTAGAGGACTGAACATTGATTCAACACTGAGTGACCCAAGGTATTCTGAAGAGGATGGAATTATTCAAATCAAGCAGGTTTAATGCAGACAAATGCAATAATGTATTAACAGGGACAAGAAATACAGCCGCACACAGGACTGTATTCTGGGGAGTAATGCTTGGGTAGGCCAAAACTCGGCAGGAGTTCCCCAAGCGCTGCAGAGGCAGATTGGGGTCCTCAGACAAGGGCACGGGAGTGCTGCAAGGCATACCTCTGTGCAGCTAGTGCTGACACCCATCCAGAACACCTCATGCAGCTCTGAAGTCCACTATTTTAAGAGTATGAACTGAAAAATGAGTGAGGATCAGGAAAAATAAACACTGAAAGGTCTTCCTGTGAGTCTTTGCCAGGTGTATTTTAAGACTATATTCACTAACAAGCACCAAATACTGAAAAATTACTTAATTACAGTACCTGCCTGAGAAGAAAACATCATCAACTAAAAAGCTCTATTTTAGTAGAAACAGGTTGGGGTTCAGAACTGAAATGCAATTAGCACGCAAAACATGTAAGAGTGATGGTGACCAAGTAGCAAAGCTGTGACAGGAGGGTTCCCCTGTTGATGTGGCAGGCAGACACATTGGAGTCTCATCCTAGAAGAGATGCTTTAGCCAAGTAGCTGTCACCAGGCTGCACCGCAGAGAAATCTGTAAGAAGTGCAATAAACCTGCCTACGGAAAAGATCAGGCCGTGTCATCTCTAACACGACTTTCAAGTCCTAAATTCTTTTACTCTATGGAGAAGAGGAAGAATCTGGGAGAGAAGCAGGCAATGTTAGAATATGCACCTGGAGCACACACAGAGGGAAAAACTGAGCAGATTTTTTTTTCTATCAGCTGGACAGGAGGTTGTCTGCCATCAAGCGCGATGGGAGGGCTTTGGGTGAGGCTCCCAGGTGCTGGGAGGTCTTACACTGAGGCTGCTATAGCAGCAAAGCGCATTTGCCAAGGAGGGCTGTTGCTGGTGCAGTACTGTGCCCCAGCAGGGCAGGAGGAGGAACTTAACAGGGAACTGCAGCCAGAAACAGTAGTGTTAGAAAATGCCTGGAGCCTTCCTCCTCCCCTTCCTGCTGTGGGACACCGGCCCTGGTGGCAAGGGCATCCTGCCCCGCACCTCCTGCAGCTGCTTCCCTGCCCCTGAGCCTGCCACAGCAGGGAAAAAAATCCCCCAGCACAAGCGTGGGTATACACAGCGTCTCATTTAACATCAAGAGGAGCAAAGGCCCTCGGCCAGCATCACGGTCTGCCCTCTCAGCTCTTGCAAAAGCCGGCCAGGCCAGCAATGCTCCAGACTCCTAAGGCTTTGTGGGTTGTTTCCCTGCCCACTCTGCTCCTGGCTCCTCCTAGCTTCACTGCTGCCCTTTGGACGTGCTGGCACAGCAAAGCCTCTCCCTTCCCTCGCCCTGAGGACACAGCCGAGCAAAGTCCCACCCTACCACTGCGGCTGAGAGCACAGAAATGCAGCCGGCAGAGCCTGCTTAATCAAATACCTCCAGAGGACAGATTTTATGCTGTTTAAGCCAACAGGCAGCCACAGCTTCCAGCTCTGCCATCTCTTTTGCTGCAGCACTGCAGTGCTGTTTTCCTCTGCGTTTCAACTGCCCTTCATGGAGAGTTCATGCACGTGCCCGAGATAGATGCTGGCAGAAAGGGTGCAGAAGCAAACAGGTTTTCAGGCCCAATGGGGAGGTCAGTCCACCAAGAAGTGTTCTTTCACTCCCTCTGCCCAGACCCTACCACCTTGCTGCCCCTTCCCCAACACACACTCAAATCCTTGCAACAACAAGCCAAGCCCCACAAAGCTGTGTGCAGCCGACTCTGTCCCAGCCATGGTCAACGGGACAGTTCTGCCCATGCCAAGACAGCCTGAGCCCTCTAGCTTTGGTACCTCTCCAGCTCCAGCGTGCCGGTGATGGGGCTGGAGACCCTGGGACAGCTCAGGCACCCAGGACACAGCACAAAGCTGCTGTAGCATGGGCAAGGGACCCTTGTGGTACCGAGGGGCTGGGGATGCAGGAGGTACCATTCTCATCTGCAACAGTCCCACAATGTGTAGCTGCCTCGGTGTCCTGCCCATGTGGAATCACATAACTACAAGTAATCGCCCTCTGTGTCCGTCCAAGTGCTACAACAACTTCCCCTATTTCCTGCTTTGTGCCACCTGCAAACAGCTGCCATGCTCGCCCTCTGCAGGGTCAGGAATTGGTTTGTACACACTGAATCCGTTCACGATGGGTTATACAAGTAAAATAGGCAGTGGGAATATCCCCAGCACCTCACCCTTTCCCCCATGAGGGGCCCCCTCAGGACCCTGAGAGAGCAGACAAATCATAGAATCATAGAACGGTTTGGGTTAGAAAGGACCTCAAAGATCATCTGGTTCCAACTGCCCTGCCATGGGCAGGGACACCCTCCACTAGGGCCATCAGGGCCACAGGTTTTAGGGTGTACCCAAAACACTCAGGGCACAGAGAAGTGACTGAAAGGACAGCAGTGGTGCCTGGGCTTCCCTCCCACCTGGGCCTCTGCGAAATGGGGCAAGAGCCCTTGCAGGACTTGCAGGTGACTGTACAGAGGGGTAATGATGATGATGATGCCCATTTCAGCAAGCTCCAGGGTTTCCCCCAAGAGCCCAGCTGTGCTGGCCACCTGTCTGTGCCAGTCCTGGTGCTGCCCCAGTGCCAGGGCAGGGTGATGGCACATCTAAGGCAACTGCCCAGCATTTCCCCACATACCTTGCTTCTCCTTCCGGGTCTGCACAAACTCCGAGTGCCGCAGGGCGCTGGGAGCAGTCCGTCTGTAGAAGCTGTTTCGCTGCAGCACAGAGCCCACCCTGTTTGCTTCCTCAGCCTCCTGCTCCCAGACCTGGCTCCAGTCTGGCCGGCCTGTGCGTACCCTCGAGCACTCTGCTCCGCTGCTGCTCCTGGCTGGCATCCCAGGTCCTGAGGCTGCTCCTTCCAGCTCCCCACGGCCATTGTATTCCATGTTCTGCATCTCGGACTGTGTGTAGCAGATGCCTGACCCCAGGCTCATGCTACCATCTCCTGAGGACCAGACCGCAAATGCAGGAGCTTCACCACCTCTGTCCAGACAGCTGCGGTCTACAACACGGCCTTTGGGCTGCCTGTGCTGCTCAACGTCTTCTTGGTCTGCTTGGTCCTTGACACCTATAGAGAGCCCTTCCTGCTCTCTATATGCCCCAGAGCCTCCATCGTCCCTATACCACTTTTCCCCTTCCCTATATACTTGCCTGCCTCCATCGTCTCTATAATGCCTTCTCCCTTCCCTGTACTCCCCAACGTCCCTCTTCTGCCTATACCATCTTTCCTTTTCCCCACGTCTTTCATCCTCACTGTAGTTCCTAGGATCTCTGTCCTCCTGATGCCTCCTTTCTCCCTCCCTATAGTCGCTAGGATCTCTGTCCTCCTGATACCTCCTTTCTCCCTTCCTATAGTCTCCATGGCCTCCTCTATCCTCTCCATACTGCCTTCCCCCCTCCCTATATTGCCTAGGTACTCTGTCCTCTCTGTACCGCCCTTCTCTTATCTCAGATCTGCAGTCTCTGTATTGAATGCCCTCCCTCTCATACACCATATAGTTTCTACCCTCTGTATCCTGGCTTTTGCCTTCCCAAGCCCTGTCTGGTCTCCTGCAGCCTGCGTACTGGATACCTCCCTTCCAAAGACTTTCACAGTCTCCATTCATGCTCCATCGGTCCACGGAGATGCCTTCCCCTCTCTTGTAACTGTGCCAGCCACTGTCTGCTCCCTGGCAGCCTGGGTACTGCCTCCTCATCCTGGGTCTGTCATTGCAGCGAGCCTCACTGCGCAGCATGGCCACCCCAGCCACATCCTCTCTCCGCGTGGCACAACAGTCCTCGTATTCCCAGCCGAGGAGCCGTGGCTCGTGCCTTGGATCCTCCACACTGTGTTCTGTCCTGGGATAAGTGCACATAATCCTGCTGGGGTGCAGCACAGGTGCTCACTCCCTTTGCTACCTGCTCTCCAAGCCCAAGCCCAGGCTGACGCTGCTTCTCCGCTCTGCTCCAGTGCTCCCGTCCGAAGTGAAATGCAGGATCCGCCTCCTGAAACCAGCCAGCAACGGTACGAAGAGGCGTGGGCCCAATCGCTGCCAGCCCAGGCCTCCTCCACCTGCTGCCCAAAGTAATCAGTAACCAGCCCCAGGAGGGAGGTCAGGGCTGGGCAGGCCCTCACCACCCAAACCGGCTCTGCGGCTTTGCCGGAGCCTCCACGCAGGCAGCTCAGAGGCAGGGAAAAGGAAGGCACTGGAGCGTGTGGAGGCCCAGCCCCAAGACCAACCTCCTGAGGGAAGGGAAACAGACGGTGTGTGAGACCGCAAGAGGCCACAAACCAGAGATGGGACATCAGATCTCCTTCCACTGCCTTCACGCTCCTACCGGCACAGAGGCTAGACGACGTGGTCAAGCCGAGGCTGGGTTCTGCTCCACACCTCTTGGGGGGAAAAACCAAGGCCTTCAGGCTGCCCCTGGCTCAAATCCGATGCTCACCCCACCCTTTTCCCAGCCCTCACCCACAAGCCCTGGGAAGAGCAGGAGAGGAGCAGCTCCCTGCGTGACAGAGCAGCGCCTGTGCAGTGCCATGCAGCCACAGCTGCCCGGTTTCCTGCTCCAGGGAAGATGGCTGGTCTCCCTGCTGATAGGAACAGGCTTGAAGGGACTATGTGGGTCACGGAGCCAACACACAAGTTTCCAGGAGGCTGTAGAAACGCACTCCAGTAACTCCTCTTGTTGCAGGGTGCAACATATTCAGTTTTCCATGCCAAAAGCAGGAGCTCCTATAAGCAACAAAGAGACGACCACAACGTGCCCTAGACAGAAACTGGGAGAGTCCACGGACGTCATCCATGTCTCAGGTTCTTGCAATGCTCATTAGGCATGCACAACCCATGCTCCCAGCTGGTACAAGACAAAAAAAACCAAAGGGACCCTCCTAATCCTGCCCAAGCCTGGTGACCAGTGAAACCCCCAGAGTGCACACAAGACTTACCAAAGAAGCAACCTGCAGATTTTAAACATGTATTTTAGAAAATCACATACTTTCTGCTCTTCCTTTGGCTCCCCAAAGGACACAACAAGGGGCTGGGTTCCTCCAAGACCACGCCAGCCCTACTTTGTTTGCTTAGGTCAATGCTTAGGCAAAGCTTTTCTCCCTACAGCGTGCCTCTGGGTTCCCCTAATGGCAGCAAGGCAGAGGCCATGCCTGAGGCATGGTACAAACACGTTTTGCTGATTGCATTACTGATCTGGCCCAATGCACTAAAGCTGAGCTAGGAAGCCTAAGACGTGCAGATGCGGCAAGAAGGATGGGACAGAGCTTGGGTAGGGCACACCTTTATCACAGGACCAGAGAGGCTACTTATAAATCCTCAGGTCTCTTGAAATGGTGAAAAATCCCCCAGGACTACTAAGAGGATAAATTAACAGGTAGGATGTCTCAGGATGTGTTAGTTCATGCTTGAAACTTCCAGTTCCAGTAACCACCAAGGCACAGGTTCTGCAGGACTTGCCCTCTGTCAGGAGGCACTGGGACAGAAGGAGATCTTTCCCAGCAAGATCCATCTTATCAGAAGATTTCCCTTGAGATCCACCCTAGATTTCCCTCTTACTTCATCTAGCCTAAAATCCTTTAAGCCTCCTTCCAAGCATCCCTCTCGCATGCCACTGACGTGGAGGCTGTTTGTCACCCGTTTCCCTGGTGCACCCATATCATCCTTCATTCCCATGTGCTCTGCATCAGATGTGATCCTGCAGCAAAGTGCCTGGGCTCCCCAGCGCTGATTAAGCAGTGGGAGGATGGAGGCAATGAAGTCAGAGTGACTAATCCCCAGGCAGGAGTTGGCATTTCACTCCACCTCCTGCATGCAGTGCCCACATTTCCTGCACATCGTGGGTTTCGGTAACAGAACTGCACTGTCAGAGCTCCTGGGAGCAGCTGGGGAAGGGACTGTGGGAGATGTACGTGCTCCTGTCTTTCTACTTTGTCTACTATAATATCAAGTATAACGTAATTAACAGTACTGATCTTTATATGGCATCTTTGGGCTTTGGAGCCCAAATGTGCTCATATAAACAGGGCAAATTTCTTCTCTCCAAGTAGTTTTTCTGGGCTGCAAGTACAAAAGTCATCTTTTTGGCGACAGATACGCTACGGTTTAAAGCTCTTTATTACTGTTACCAATGTGTAACCAGTGTAGCATCGTTTTCCTGTCCTGAAATTCTGGACTCCATGGATGGCAGGAGCACAAGGGCAGCCTTTACTTTTTGCCCACTAACCCTCCCCACTCCCAAGCCAGGTTTAGCACCCTTCTGTGCATCTGATTTGAGTGACAAGTCCCCAAAGGTCTGCATCACCACCAGAACAGAAGCCACAGAAAATCCAGCACCCTGACAGGCTGAGGGCAACCACAGACATCAAATCAAATCTCAACTGCAGGACCACCATCAAAGCCACTCTGAAGCTGCTGCTCACTCCCCTTCAACTAAGAGAGGCTGAGGCAGGGAGGTTGAACCTGCAGCAGCTGTGTTTTTGCTTGAGAACAAGGACATACTGGGAATGGATCAGATGAGGGCTCTGGACATATGGTGGGCTGGGAGAGGAGATGGGACAGTTGGAAAAAAAAGCGGGTGGGGAAGGCCAGGGCTGAGGGATGTCTAGAGAATGACACTGTGGTTCTCTGAGGCAAAATCATGACGATTTGTACTGCAACGACGCTTACAAAATGACCAAAATCAGGAATTAAAGAACGAAATAAAAGAGTGGCTACAACAGTGCCTGTATGCAGCAGCGGCCAGTTGTCTCCCTGAAGCACCCCCACCCCGTGCCATTGCAGACTCACCTCTCAGCTCCTGCAGCTCCACGCTGAGGGTCTCAATGTTGGAGTCACAGAAATCAAGGTTTTCCAGGGCCTCTGCTCTCACCAGCTCATCCTGCTGCTCCTCCAGCATCACGCTTAGCTCAGTGCGGGTCTTGCCGTAAGCCTCCAGGTCTCGCTCCACCTCTCCGATCCTTGTCAGCAGAATGGAGCGGGGGGAAGCCGATCCTGTCCGTGTCAAGTCCTCATGTCCTTCCTCCGCCCACTGCTCCTGGACGCTGGGCTGATGCTGCGGAGGGGCTACGTTTTTCCGCTGGTTGTTTGACGGAGGCCGCGGCGCAGGCCGGGAGGGCTTCACCGAGAAGGACAGAGACCTGCCTTTGTGCACCTGGCCACCCAGCGTGTGCACAGGGGTTGTCGCAAGGCTGCTGGGCCGAGGAGGGGGTGGCCTCAGGGCCTTCCTCCTCTCTGGCTGCCTGGCATGGGGGGCACACTCAGGAGAACCACGGACAATGTCCTTCTCAGAGCTGTAGTCCAGGATAGAGAAGTGTCGGGAGACCTTGTCCTGCTCAGGGCCGGTACTCGACAGACTCTTCTCAAACTGCGCCAGCTGCTCTGTCAGTTTGGAGTCGAGGTCTGTGCAGCCATCCCACTGTGCTGCGAGTGGGTAGCATTCCCCCCAGCTCCCAGCCCACGTGTCCAGGCCCACCTGGGCACCTCCCAAGCTGGAAGAACAAGGTTTGGACTTCTCCTGTTGACCATCCACCCAATTATCCACATCCTGGGCGCTGCTCTGGCTCTCCTGGGGCTCGGATGCTGCCCAGCTGTTAGGAGAAGAAATTGCCTGGCTTCTGCAGGGATCTAGGGGGGAGCAGGGAGGCTGCGGGGGCACAGTGGGACTGCCTCTATCGTGCTCAGGCAGGGAGTGAGCTTCTGAGTTTCCTGGGGAGGCTGAAACAGTTCCCCCAGGCTCCAACTCATCTGCTTGGCCAGGCCTGTGGCCCCACTGGAGAGGCAGCTGAGCAGAGGGCAGAAGGCCATTGACTGTCTTCACGTGGTCAAAGGGGAGGGAGTCTGCTGTGCCTTTGGGACACGGACCTTGGTGTCCTGTGCTGGGAAAGGACCGATGCTGTCTCAGGTCAGAGCCAAGCGGACCCTCTGACTTCTCTGCGGTGTGAGACAAAAGGGTGTCAGGCTCAGGGTGTGCAGCTGAGTCCTCCTCCTTTTCCTTGCCGTCTTGCCCTGGCAATGGAAGAGCTTCAGAGCAGGTGTTTTCCACATCCTGATGGATGCCTCCACCCTGGGGATCCCCAGTACCTGCCATTTCCCTGCAAGGCTCAGAGGCTTCCAGCCTTACGAATCTGTGTGGAAAGATGCCGCGTTTCCCTCTCAGCTCCCCCTCCAGCCAGCCATCCTCCAGAATGCCTACAATCCGAATCCTGTCACCCACATCAAAATCCAGTTCCTTGGACTCCAGCGCTTGGAACTGATAGAGGGCAACACCGTAAGTGCTCCCTGGTTCCTCTTCCTCCTTGGGGGGCATCTCCACTGTCCCATTGGTGTCACAGGTCCCTGGGGGCTCTGGGTCCTCTGAGATTCCCAGCGTTCGCAGAGGAGTAAGCAGTTCCACAAAACCCTCTGGGAAGATGCCTCTGCGGCCTCTGAGCTCACCTTCAAACCAGCCAGGCTCTGGGATGCCAACAATGTTGATCAAATCCCCTTCCCTGAAGTCCAGTTCCTCCTCTAGCTGAGCAGACAGGTCCATCAGGGCCCTGGCTTGGCCCAATGAGTAGGCAGGCACCTCCAGGAGAGCACTCTGCGACAGCTGACGGCTCCGAACTGAAAGGCACAGCTCCCGCACACATGATGAGGGGAAAAAGCCCTTGGAACCCCAGCTACTTCGTCCCTGGAGCCAGCTGGAGGCCAGGGACCCCCCCAGGATCACCAGGTCTCCTGCAAGGAATGAGACATGCCAGTTAAAAACTGCTCTCATTGCTTCTCACCTCTTATTCCTGCCTCCCCATGCCCTTCCTGGCTGTCGGTAAGGTCTGGCACTCTGCACAGAGTGCAGCGTGTGTTGAGGATGCACAAGAGCAGAGAATGGAGGTAAGGCACAAAGCACCAGTAGTCTCTTGCACATATCTCAGATACACAGTTTTGGCTCTGTGACTTTCTAGCTGCTAAACCATGAAGGTGCACCAAAGCTTTGATTCCTCCCTCAAATGCAAGTCGAAGATCTGGGGATATGGAGTGCAGTTAAAAGGCAGCTGTAAGTCACCTGTGATCACACAAGTCCAATATTTGGAGTTTCAAGAGTAATGATATGCGATGAGAAACTGTTATTAAGGTGGCAGGAGCACAAAGGTCAATGGTGGATTTGACATGTCCATGTCATGAGGTATTAGGAAATTCCTTGTCTCTCTTGCCCCTCCAGGCAGGATGCTGCGACTAGGTTCATACTTCTGGAAGGACAGGTGAGGGCTATGAGATGCAAAGCAAAGGAATGGAGTTTACCTCTCTGCAATGACAAGCTCCCTGGCTCTTGAGATGTGAAGTCACTGGTACAAACAAACAGTTTTTCTCCCTGCTTCAAAGGGGGAATATCCACAGGTTCCACAAAGCTGCTAGGAAACTGCCCTGAAATGAGAAGCAGTTGTCAGCAACGAGTCTTTCCTATAGCCCACCACCACTGTCTCCACCCTCCTTCCAGATTTTGGAATCTATTCGTCTCTTGCTAAAGGAAAATAACCAGTTACCCAGGGTGCTTCAATAGCATGGTGGAAGAGGAATGAGTTTGGAAGACAGGAATTCCTGAGGTTTTAAATGCTTAAGAGCTAACAGGGAACAAAAATCTTTGTGCCCTAGGCTCACTCCAGGCAACCAACAGGCTGTGTTCATTACTGGGACTGTGCCATCAGCATGGAGTTTCTGGGAACAGACATACTACACATACTAGTTTTCTCTCATTGCTTGCTTCCCAATTCAGAGCCATCAGGAGGACTGAGAGATCCAGTAGTGCTGGACCACGAGACCAGTGTCTTGTGACTGGGCACATCCACCTGGCGCTCCTCACTATAAGGCTTGGCTCCAACACAGCCTCAGCACAGAAGTCAGGCCACCACACTCGGGATAGCCGCATCTGCGTCACAGGCTCCGTCACAGCTTCAGTGCTGCTGAGGCTCCAGTGACCCTCCCCACTTTATCACCTCTGTGCACCCATTGCATCATAGGAGCCATTGCTGCATGCCCAGCTATTCTGAACAGGCCACAGCCAGATGGGGCACTGCACACTTGTTGACCATCACAAGATACCGCTCAGCTACTAATTTCAGTCCTGGAAGCACAGGACGTGGCAGACCCACTGCAGAGGCCACTAAAAATGTCATTCCTATCTTTTATAATTTGTGGCAAGGAGATATGATGGAACATGGGCACTTGGAAGTAGCACTTCCAGCATTCACTCTTGATGACCCAATATTGCATCCACGTTCTCCAATAAAACCTGGAGACACAATATCCTAGACACCTAGAACTTTGCACTGGGTTTAGGCAGTTTGGCATCTGCTGTCATTAACCTAAGGAGCAAGCAGCGGCCCACAGGCTGCTAGCCTGAGCGGTGTCCCTCACAGTTTTAACCAACTCTACCTCTTTTTCCATGTCTTAGCTTCCTGCTCTGTACATGGAAACAACCTAACGCTGTTAGAAAGGAAGCCGTGGAGCTACATTAATTATTCCCCGCAGAGCACTGAATATTATTATTGGTAGGCTGCAGCACCTCCACAACTTCTATTCAAAAGCACTTTTTCAATCCTCTACAACTTTAGCTTAGAAAACTGGGCAGAAAACTACAACAGCTGCTCCAAGGGAAAGCAGGAATGCAAGTGGGTTTTGAGTTAAAGGCCATTAAAAACCATTCTGTGTGACTTCGGCGTGTTTTTTTATCTTTGAGCTAAGACACACATCTGTTTATTATTCGTTAATAGCTTCATCTTCTTGACAACAAGCACATCAGTTATGCTGGGAGACAAAACTGTGGTGAAGTAGCTACTGGTGATTTCTGCAGAAGTAATTTGTGCCTGGTGACTTCAGCAGCCGCAGGATCAGGCGCTCATTCAGTGCATTTATCGGCTAGACGGAGCACAGGAGAGAAGTCCTCCTCTCCACCTTTGCTCCTGTCCATCTTTGTTTTAGCCAGGAGACAGCTTGCGGCTGTTAGCAGAGCCTAGACTGCTGCTGCCAGAGCAGCCCCATCTCCACGGCCCGGGATGAAATTCCAGTCCCACCCTCATGCTGAAGAGAGAGTCAGTCACGCTTATGCTTTGAAGTGGCCTGGTTTTCATCTCCCTGAGAGCCCACACATCCTCTCAACTTCAGTATTAAGATGAGAAAGAGCTAGTTAAAAAGGGACTATGAGACTAAGTGTTTCACTAAGAGCATTTTCCTGCTTCAGAAGTTTCTCACACCCCTCCAAAAGTTTAAGAGACTTGCACACTACTTCAGGCACCCAGATATTGATGGCAGCTTGTGCAGGAAAATGCTTTAAAGCGGAAAGGAGGAAGCGGGGCTGAGTCAGAGGGCTCGGAGGGACACACGGACTCTGTCACTGTGTCTCCCACTGACTTGACCTGATGAGGTCACTTGGATGTGGATGCACTTCCACTCTCAGTGCATCTGTTTCCTCTCTCCCCTCACACAGCCACAGCGGGTCAGCACATAAACTAGCCAGGAAACGGCCTGTCCCACCACAGAGGATGAAGCACCTAGTATTGTGAAGCTCTCATCTCCTCGAGAACTGACACTCCACTCCTCTCCCTCAAAAAACAATAGACAAGCTGTCTGAATAGTTGACGCAAAGCTGACAGGAGACCGGTGGCAGGGAACCTGCACCCTCAGTCCCAAGCAAAGTCCAGTGAAAGATTTAGTAAAACAAATCTGGTCTTGCACAGGGCTGGCCAAGGGAAGGTGTGCTCATCAGGTGGACATTTAGCTGGCATGTCTATAGATCCAGGTGTAGGCATTTCCAGCTCTTACCTGTGACACCTTCCTTTTTGCCGAGGAGCCAGAACTCATCCACCACGGCCAGCACCTCAATGACATCTCCCATGAAGAGGGGCAGCTCTTCAGAGACACTGGGACAGAAATCAAAGACTGCTCGTACCACGGAGCCAGCCTCCATTGTGCGGGGCCTGAAGGCAGATCAGTACCTATGGCTGAGACACAGTGGGAAGTTCATTAGCAGCCAGAAACACCTGAAATTATCACATATACACTCAGAAAGTAAAACCCTCCCTGAGCATGAGAGGCAGGAACAGCGCGAGGGGGTCCTGTCCTGAGCTCCCTGAAACCCCTCATCATGTGAAGCACACCACAGGAGCCAGGGGTCTCTAGAAATGCAGCCCCCATTGTCCAACCTGCCTTGCCTAGCCTCTCTGGCTATCTCTGTGAGGACATGTGTTTGTGCTGCAACGGGGGGAGAGCCAGCAAGAAAATTGGAAGCTAATTCCCGTCAGGAAGGAAGCAAAAGGAGGGGAGGAAGCTCAGCACTTCCCTGACATGCAGGGCAGGGCCCTGAGCCCGCCAGGGCCAGGCGGGCAGATAGCACAACTCACACGGTCCCACTGCACACACTCCCACAGGACCAGGCACAGGCATTCCCCTTCCCATGCCACTGCTCCGGGCCACAGGAACCATGTGCTGGAGCAGTGTCATGCTTCTGCTTAAGAGAAGAGGCACAAAGTCCTCTCAGGCAAGCTCACCCCATCCCACCGTGAATTCTTGCCACCTCTGCCTGGGGTGACCCAGCCTGGGCATCCTCAGACCTGGCGGGAAATGCCCTTTCTGCCTTCTAGGTACCAGGCTCAGCCATCCCGAGAGGCCTCATCATGGCTCTTGGCAGAAGCCAGGCTGAGATGAGGGTGCAGACCCTGTCCAAGGCTCTGGGAGACAAGGCTCAAATCCTCCCTGGCAGGGGACCCGAAGTCAGGCAAAGACATCCTCGTCAAGGGCTACATCCTACACCCAGCAAGATTCCCCCTTCCTCTGGAAGTGGCTGCTAAGCTGGGACACTTCTCTGTATCATCTTTGCGTTGTAACAAGCAACCTCACCATCAAAGCACTTTGCCACACTGAGGCAGCAGCAGTCCCGCAGCTTCAGCTGCTCCTTCCCCTCTTCCCAGATCACTCAGAAGGGGAACTGAAAGATGCATCCATCCAAGGTGACCAAAAACCCTAAGATTATTCCTCCACATCTGCAGACTAGCAAGTGCTTCCCTTCATCTTCCTGTCCCACTGCAATTAGGGGCAGAGCACGGCACTGCCAACACCTTTCCGGTGCTTTCAGAGTGCTGCCCTCCATGACACTGGAATGTCAGCATCCTCCCGGCCAGCCCCCCCCCCGACACAAGCTGCTTTCCTTCCACATCACGACAGTCCCTGCTCCGTCTGGCTGGACACAGCTTCCCTGCAATGGGACCCAACCTTCTCCCCTCCCAAAGCGTGCACAGTGACAGTCACCCTCCAAGTGCCACCCAGCCGGCAATACCCACCCTGTACTCAGCATGGCTTGTCAAACAGTCCCGCCTAGCTAACAGCAGAAAGAGCATGGTGACAGCACACACAACCCCCCACAGCGAACACACGGGGTCCCTGGGGCCCTCGCTGCCCACCTGAGTCCCAGAAAGTCAGGAAGACAGGACGCTAACACAGGGACGAGAAAAACATCCTCGCTGATGAGGTGCAGCCAACTTCCAGCGAGAGTGCCAGCAGGGGATCCAGCCAGGGAAAGGCTTTCTGCTGACGGGACCGCTCTGTTTATCCAGTCCGACTCACCTCCTGGGAACAAAGCGGGTTTGTACTCGGCAGGAACAGCTTCCTCAGCACGTCCCTCCCCACCCCCAGCTGTGCCCCCATGGCAGCCAGCACACTGCACCCCGGCCCCTGGCCACCCTCACCTCTGCCGTCCTGTCCGTCACTCCCATCGCTCTCCACTGCCTTTCCAGTAGCACGTGGGCTCCTTGGGGCACAGGCTGTCCCTTTGTCACCAGCGTTGTGCTGGCTGTATAAACAAAGAGCCCAATATCCAGCAGCCGACAGCACTTTGCCACCAAAAAGAGATGAATGGACTGGAGTGAATCAGGAGTACAAAGAGCTGCAGTTCAGGATAGCAGGAACCTAGTGAGGCAGAAGGAGTAACAGTATTAAAAACATGACCATGTGGAGCAGGGAAAAAGATGGAAGAGCCATCAATTAGCTTGGAAATACTAAAGACAAGGAAGGAGCCTCGCGCTGTTCAAGGTGGAGCGGCCAGGACATGCCGCTGCACGCTCTGACAGGAACAGGAGAGCAGCAACAACAGCCGCAGCAGCAGCAAGCCCTTGCGGGCACCCCTCCACCCTGCAGACAAGCTGCCAACTCCTACGGCACAGGGTGCACTGAGCTCAGGGTCCTAGAAATCCTCGCCATACTCCGAATATGAAAACTTCACAGCTGTGCTAGACAAAGGGAAAAAAATGTATCGCAGGTGTAAGTGCTGCCTCAGGGTAGTTTCTCCAGGAGTTCATGACGGTACAGTGAGGTTTCTTGCATTTCTTCTGTCAAAGGTGTAATGGAAGAGTGGGCTGAGGGGTGTGCAAGGATTACAGCAGTATGCTGCAGCCCCAAACCCTGGCTTTGCTGCAGTCACTGGGGCTGAGGATACGGCCCTCCTGCTGCCCTGCGCTCAGCCCCTGCCCATGAACACAGCAGTGTCACTACCTTAACTCACTTGCAACTCTGGGGACTCATTCATTAAAATGTACAAGATTTTCCAATGAGACAGAAGATGAAGAGGAGCAGGCAGGATTGCAATTGTTCCATCATGTATATATTAACTGCAGTTATAATAAAACACAGGCACTAGCATATTCATGTGAAAAGCATCCCCTGAGAGACAGCCCATGAGGTAAGAAAGCGTGAAGTAACTTCTGAAACTGCCAAAAAAAGAAACCCAACAAGCTCATGTTCTCTCAGCAGTACCAAGAAGAGCAGGATCACTACATGACTCCATTAGAGCCTAGACAGTATGCCCCTGTATTCAAAAGCCGTGAATCAACCTTGTGAGCTTTGCTTGCTCCATAACATGAATTGAACACAAAATATTATGTTTTCCAGGATCTTGGCCTTGTCTTATTCCATGGAGTGCTGCCTGCCAACATTTTCTCCAAACCCCCACCTAGAGGAGGAAGCCTTCCAGCATCTTCCAGACTGGAAACTTACTGAGTCCAACTCTTCAGGCCTAATGGTGGACCTGAGCTTCTCCCAAATCCACTCTAGATCTGGTGAAAACAAACATCCAGCAGCAGCTCGTGCAGAGGCTCCAGCAGGAAGAGCAGATTGCAGGGAGAGCCAGGCTCCGCCTGTGATCCCCAGTGAGTCACGGCTCCTGACGGCAGGCCAAGCACCATCCCCTCTCACCTCAAGGATGGGTGATCCCTGCCTGCTGCGGGGAGGGAGGGCTCCTCCACAACTGAGCAAACACTGGGACTTCACGCTGGCGGAGGTCAGGGCTGCAAATTGCAGGACTCCTGCCCCCGCCTAGCAGCAGACCCACATCCAAAGAGAGCCTCACTGTGCAAGTATGAAGCTGCAGCGCGGCGGTGAGCTCGCTCCACTAAGAACACGCTGTCTCTGTCTCGCTGCCTGATCCTGCACAAACTAGGTAATGTGTTCCTGGCGCCCGACTGCAGCCTGCCCGGTGCCAAGCTCCGGGCCTGACACAACAGCATTGTGCAGCAAGGCAGAGTGGATTCCCAGAGCGTTAATCACTGCCCCCAGCCTGCCTGCCTGCATGCTCAGCACCCATTAACGTTACCTCCATGGAAGACTGCCTATCCCATTTTGCCATTAGCTCTGGAGCGTGTCTGGTCCAGCGTGGGCCAATGAAAGGAGGACCAGAATGAAACGACGGCTATTAACTCTGTTACAATACAAGGTTTTGAGACCTTCAGCACAGACTGGATCGAGCCACAGCAGCCAAGAGAAGGCATTTACACACTGACTCAGACAACTTCTTGTATCCCTCCTCTCTTCTTGCAGCTGAAATCGGGCAGGGTAAGAAGTCACAAACAATGGACTCACCGAATTATTGTCAGGCATTTGCCATCACTTAGATAAAAGCAGACCTACTGAAGATGGTGATATAAATGCCCCTTTTTTGTGTGTCTTTGATGGTAAGCGTAAGCAAATGAGTCATGGATGAATTTCTGTACCATAGAAACAGGAGGTCTGTCTTCCCTCTTTTTGCTGAAAGACACTTGCTGAAAGAAGCAAGGATTTCAAGCACTTAAGAACTAAGGCAGCAACATGAAGAGACCATTTTAGCTGATTACAAAAAGCATTAATAGCCCCAGTAAAAGGAGAAACACAGAGGGTTTGCAGACAGCTAATCCGGTGGTATACCTAAAGCACTGATCAGATCATGGGATAAAAAGCAGTGACGGATGGATGTCACAAATTTAGCAGAAAGAAAAACAAACTTCATGGGCATTATCACCACTTGTTTCCCTCTAAATAACACTTTGTGGCTTCTCACTCAAGAGGCAGTGCTGTTAGAACTGGCTATGGTCAGCACTACAGCACTGTAACCAAGAAACTACCATATCACCAAACAGACCAAGGAACGCGGTGTGGGCTTCCGCAGGCACACTTGGTTTGCACAAGAGGGACAAGTGGATTCTTGTGCAGCAGATGTCTCAGTCTCTTTAAAATCTTACAGCCTGCCTGAGCAGTTGACCAGGAAGGAGTCAGATTCCCAGAAATGTACAAAAGCCAAATTTGTTGCAGAACAAATAAATAAATTCATATAAAAATATTAAAGAAATACTGCCAGTTACTTTTTTAAAATTGAAAAATGCCGTGCATTTCACCTATGCCTTTTCACATCTTTTTCCACTCGTTACAGCTTGATGCCTGTTCACTGAAAACACAATCCACCCCCAGAGACAGAGATGACCCTCGGCCCTGTTCAGTGCATTCTCCAGCTGCTGGGTCTGGCTTTGATAAGAGATTCGCTGCAGCCCTCGCTGCAGGATCGGTACCTAACGTGCAGCGGGAGGAAACCAAGGGTGCTGCTTTGCTTCTCTCACAATTGTGTCAAGCTTACTAACTACATGTCGAGGCATCTTCCCTACTCTTTTCCTCTGTTCCTCCCCGTGGTCTCCAAATCTGGACAGCCCTCCTTATTGCACTGCATCTGCACAGTCTTCATCCACATTTCAAGGGCAGGGCAGTGCCTGCACACTAGCACGCCCTGACCGCTCACGCCAGCCTTCACAGCCACCCCATCACCCGCAGTCAGCCCCCCTGCTCGGAGCAGAACATGTTGCTCTGTAAGCTCCCGGAGGTCCTTGCTCGCCTGCACATTCCTGAGTGGGATAAACAATACCCCGTTGAGCCAGGCTGCCTGGCTGGAGATAGTGCCAATACAGGGACTGCGGCTCTGGCAAACTGCAGAGCTGACCCTACAAACCCCAGAGAAGAGACGAGGCAGCAAGCAGGGCAAAAACCCGTTGAATGGTGCGGAGGAGAGAAGCCTTCTTCCACCAGGGAAATGCTGACCGCTGCAGCCTCTCGTTAGGATATGCTGCTTGTCTCAGCAGATCACAAAGAGCCTCCCCCCCCTGAGGTTCACATAGTGGGAAACAGGAGATCTCCTCTTATGCGCTCCATCTCCCAACCCCATATGGCTCCCAGACAGAAGAGGAATCTCCTCACTTTAAAAGAAATAGCTTCTTTTCCTTCGTCTGTGACCTGACATATAAAAAAAATCATTAAAATGAGTACATTTAGGTTGGATCGCCAAACCCTCCAGAAGCAGGACTGCCAAGGACAAGGGCAGCTTGAACAGCTGGCCTCCCACCGCACATGTGTGCCAGTTTGAGTATTTGCCCCAGGAGCTCTGCCACGTACCACACAGGTCATTCAAATGGCTTCTTCCTCCCTCCAGCTGGGCCCTGGCTGTCACAGCATTCTCACCTGCTCCACTGCAGGATGTGGCTGAGGACAGGCTGGTGGCATTTGTGTGGGGTAAGTGTAGTTTGGGGAGGAAGGAAGAGGAGCTTGTGCTGGGCCAGGCAGCAAGCAAAGGAAAGTCATCTGGAAACTAGAGCACAGCGTCAATTTTTAATGCAAAGCAGAATACCTTGCCACAATATGTGAGCAAGGAGACTGTGATGGATATTTAATCTCTGGCACTGGGGACACAAGCACGCAAAGGCTAGAATGCCAGGTTGGGAGACAAGAGTTTCCCAAATTCTCTGTGGAGTGGCTGCATGCACCTTACAGACCCCATTACTGAGTCCTGTCTTCTCCCACCCCGCAGCATGCAGTTCTCTCTCCCGCCATTTTTGCAGACAGGCTAAAATGATACAACTTAGAATAAGGAACAGAGAAAATCTGAAGAGCAGCACCCCTTCTGCTGTGCAGTACCCATGGCTGGGCTCCCAGGGCTAAGTAGTATACAATCACAAAATTAGTCATTAGACCTCAAGTATATAAACGAAACAGGTTGAACTGGGGCTACAAGGACATTCCTCAGCACTGGAGCGCTTGACTTTGCACCCTGAACAATATTTTTTAATATAGCTTTTGGACAGAAGCCCATTATGATGCTTGGGTTGCTGAGCAGGGAGTCCAGAAATCTGGAAATTACTCAAGTTTGACTTGGAAGCTCTGTCCTTTGCCCGCCTTCGCTCCTGTTCTGCACTGCTCATTATCGCCAAAGAACCTAAATCCCCGGCAGGGACGCTGACGATACCTGGCATCACATGGACTTCTTCCTTTCAGAGCCACCAGGTGCTCATCAGAAGGAAGCAATAGATTTTATTTCCTAACAGAAAGGTTCTAAACCCAGGAGAAAGTAAAAGCTGTGTTGCTCAGAAGTGGGGTTGAGCAATTCTTAGAACGCGATTAGAAAAGTATTTTTGCTGGAGATTGAGGGGAAATTATCAGTCAAAGTAGTGAAGTGCTAAGGTAAGCACAATGCAGGCTGTTCCACCCAAGCTCAACATCACCACCGTCACAAAGTCCGTCTGAACAGTCACCCACTGCAGGGACACCTCATCTGCACGCCGAACCCTGAGACATCACACAGACACACTTCCCACGACAGCTATCAGAGCTGGGGCACTGCAAGGCTCCGAGGGTCACACCTTCCCTCTCCCCTACTGCTCATTCCTCCTGTCCCATTGCTAAGTTAACATTTCTCTAAAATTGTTATATGTTTGTACTAGTTTTTAATGTCACTGCTAATCCTCAGAGGAACAGCTGGAGAGAGAACCGAAACCTTTGGCCTTGGCAGAGCAGAGGATTTCAAGAACAGGAGAGCAGAAGCAGCCAGCTCAGAGATGCGGGCATTGTCGGCACTGCAGAGGGCCTTGCAAACAACAGGACACATTTAGATGCAATGCCCAGCACGACTTGCAGCCAGAGAAGTGAGTCAAAATGAGGGGGATGATGGTGACGTCTTGTAGCACGGTAGAGGCTGTATTTGGCAAAGCATCTGCAAAACTGTGAATTCTGTATCTACAAACTCTTTCAGGCCTTTTGCTGAGGAAAAGACAGAATCGTAATGGAAGCGGAGGAGAGAAGAGCAGAGGCAAGGGGAGAGAGAACCTTTTCAGAAGAAAGTGAAAGTCATGTAAGCATGACAAACCTCAAAGCAGATGTTAATGCTCATGACACAGCTAGAAGCTTCCTAGGTACTACGGCAAGGAGAAGGGGATGTGAAAGGACAGAGGTGGGGGCAGTACTTCAAAGGCCAGGAACGGCAGCATGTTTGAACTCAGAGGCCAAATCGTGTCAAGGATGGGATCAGCTGAGGCACCGCTCAGGGTCAGCAAGGGAGCAGCAGCCTCTCAGGAGGTGCTAAGGGAGAGCCAAGCCGCTGTCTCTCGGCGAGGCCACTGGAGGAGGCACCTCAAGTTCATCTCTGCTATGTACAAGGCAACAGCATCAGGCTGGCAGCGACCCAGAGGGATTTGCGTTTGCCAGAGAACAGGAGGGAACTCTCAGGAGTTTCTCTGCCTAGGCTGGCACAAGCAGAGCGGGTGCTCTCAGAACAGAGCCGCAGCTTGGAGCTTCTGCTCTGTGTGCCACCACCTGTGCCACCCTTCACCAACACTACCGCTCCAGACTCTCTGTGCCAGACCACTCCGGGCCCTGGACGCTCACACTGTTTCTACAGGGCCAAGTGCTCCCCTGCAACAAACTGTCCAGGCAATGCCCACTGCCACCAGCCGCGTGCCTGCCCAGTGGGTGACCACGCCGGGCTACCACTGGCTGCACAGACATGGCTTAAGAGACCAAAATCCCAACGGATGCAATGTGGGGCATAGACGGGCAGCTCCCGCCGGACCCCACAGCTGCTCCACATCGCCAAGGTGCCTGAAGGCTCCCAGGGCAGCCTGGGCACCGTGGGAAGGAGCTGGCGGAGGACAGCGAGCACCCAGCTGGGCACGCAGGGCAGGAGAGCCACACGCTGCCGCAGCCCGGCTGTTGGCACGAGGGGAGAGCACCCACCCGAGGCAGCAGCACCCACCCGAGGCAGCAGCCCCCCAGCCAGGGGCACCCGCCACCCCCGCGCCGGCCAGCGCGGCCCAGGACAGCCCTCGGGGCACGCAGGGCCTCGGCCTCGGCGGGGCGGCTTGGGGAAGAGGGTGCCGGTACGGGGTGCGAGGGCAGGAGGCGCCGGGCGGGGCAGGAGGCGGCGGGCTGAGGCGGGGGCCGCGGCAGAGGCGGGGGGCCGGGCCGCGCCGGGGGCCCGGAGGAGGCGCAGGNCCCGCCCCGCCGCCCGGCTGCCTCTGCACGGTGGTGCCGCTGGGAGGCAGCGGCTAGAGCCGGGCGGACGAGCCGGAGCCGCCCCCGGAGCCGCCGGGCTGGGGCAGAGCACCTGCGTGCCCGGCACCCGTGCTAGGCTGCTGGCAGGGCACCCAGGAGCCCGGCGCGGAGCAGGACAGGCAGCTGCCTGTGCAAACTCTCTTTGACTTCCCTGCAAAGCACTCAGAGGCATGAGCAGCACCGGGGCTCCCCTTCCCCGCTGTTGCCTTCTCCTGGGAGTCTCTCACTGCCTTGTGGGCTTCAACTTTGGCGGCAGCTGACGAGTGGGTCTGCACTGTCCATCTGGTGCAGTCTCAGTTTTGCTGCTAGGAGCTGGCTTTGGCTGCTTACGTACACTGTAAGATCACTCCAGAGCACCGAGATGGAGAAAAACAAGTAATAAAAAAAAAAAATCCCTAAAACGTGACAGGGAAGGCCACTTTGTGCATCACATAGGGGTCAGGTACACCAAAGACACTTGGTTCCGCACTGGTTTTCCTGGCATGCCAAAAAAAGCCTCCATGCCCCAAGGGACACCATCCCTCAGCAACACGCTGTAAAGCCCCAAGTCTCTCAGCCCCCAGAGCAGTTATCACTGTTCGGTGCTTGTTTGTGCATTTAGCTACACTTCTCCATAGCAACCACCCAGATCCCAGCTTGGCTTGCCACCAGCCAGGAGCGGGGTGTGCAGAGCGTGTCGCACGCGCCGCTGTCAGAGTCGTGTTAGTACGCTCACAGGCTGGGCGCTGACTCCCCGTCTGCTCTCCTGAGGCGGGGACCCACGGTGCTGGCATGGCACAATGATGGTGGCAGAGGACCCGAAGCTGCACGGGGAGCTGGGCGCTCTCTTCCCCGCAGGTACAGTTACTTGTGTACAGTTTGCTGGAGTTAAAGAATGGATGCCAGCCCCTGCCACAGGGTTTTAAATGTTGTCCTCTGAACCCAGAAGTCCTGCTGTTCTTGCCTGTTGAGACAGTTTTTGAGCTGTTTTCATCATCCCAGTCCGTCCTGCAGCCTTTTAGGTCACTGCCATGACCAACCCACCTCTGCTGACATCCCCAGCTAAGCTGCCTCACTCTGTTTGGCTATTTGTATTTTCCCTTTTTCTGCCTCCTTTATGTCAGCCACAGAAACCAGCATGCATCGCATGCAGAGTCCCATCCACCCTCCCCACTGGGGTTCCTGCTCATCCCAAGATCGCGTAGTCTTGCTTGTAAGAGTTTTGGTTCATTCTTTTGGGTCTGGCTTCACTTTGTTTACACTGTCTGCATACAGTTCTGGTCCCCTCATCTCAGAAAAGGTAAATGGGAATAGAAGAAGGTTCAGAGGCGGGCAGTAAGGATGCTCAGAGGTATGGGAACAGACTCTGTATGAACTGGGACTCTTCAGCTTGGAAGAAGGACATAGGGTGAGGGAAGAGGTCTACAGAATCATGAGTGGCTCAGAGAGCGTGGGGAGGACCGACTGTTCTCTTTCTTCTGACACAAACCTGTCAATTGCTTCTGCCTTGATTGGAGCCTCACAAGAACGTGAAACCACTGTGCTGCAGATCTGTGTCCAAAGGTTTAGCGGCTGGTTTTAGCCCACGCTTCTTGCAACACTGGGGGCTAAGTTCATGGCAAGACTTTGAGAGGCGTGCTCAAGAGAGTGCTGTCTCGGAAACATTTTGTAATCGTGTTTTCACGTGGAGACCTCGGCCATGGCCAAGTGGAGCTTTACCAAACTGTTCAACACAAAAATATTCAGAGCTGGGAGGAGAATGAGCTGGCCATATCCCAGCCCAGAGAGAGTTCTCCAGAAGGATGTGTCTCGTAGGAACCCTCTTGTAGGGGAAAAGGAACCCTCTTGTAGTCTTGCCACCAAGACTCTAATTTTGCTGCTGCTCTGCTGACCCCACAGCAGCCTGTGAGGGCAAATGATGTGGCCTCCTGGACTGCTTGTCCTGTTTCAAACCGAGAAGAAATCCCCCTCCTCTGCCATGAAAAGTAAGGGCAATTGAGATGGTCCTATATTTTCTAGGACCACAAGAGGGCAACATGAGAGCACCCTGCAGCCAGCAGGCTCAGCAAGGCGACCTGTGCCACTGCTGGGATGCGGGTGGCATGGGCAGCTCTGTGCGGGCTGAGCATCACCCTGTCCAGGGACCACCCAGCTGAATCAGCCAACTGAAGGCTGCTCCCTGGGAGCCCTTCCCTTGCTCTCAGCTTCATACACATCCTCAGAGGTGAGCGGGTAGCTCAGCCAGCTGCTGGGCTTGGCCAGGGGAAAAGATGTGAAATCACATGGGAGTTTGAACATCTCAGCCTCACGGTCCTTTTTGACTTCCTTCTGCCACCAAAAGATAAGAAAATTAGAGAATCTGAATTCAGCTTTGGTTGTGAATGCTGAACTGGCCAGTGTCTCCAGCCCACATTGGCCTCTGCAGATCGAAATTGCTCACAGACATAATTAAGTGCACTACATTTCTGCACATTTTTGCAACAGCCTGAACAGATACCCTCCGAGGGACAGTTTGCTCCGCTCTTCCAAGAACAGGCATGACAGAGAAACAGCTTCTGTTAGCAGGGAGAACTACAAGACTGTGTGTGCTGCTAGGGCTGAAAATGCCACTAGCATCATGTAGCAGAGACAGAGGAGGAGGTGACGGTGAGAGATGAAGAGCAGAATATTGCCTATGCAGTAGAGTGGTAGAGGTTGCTCACAAGAGATTAAGAGATATTTGCAAAAGAGGAGGAGCAAGGGGATGTCTGGGGGACACTTTTTGGACAGGCTTGAGACACGGAGAGAGCTGGTGCAGTGGAGGGCTCGATGGGCGAAATTGGGATAACCAGCCTGACCGTGCACTCGGGCACATGGGTGGGACTGTTTATCCCTCTGGAGTTATTTTCTATGAAGAATGCTAGAAAGGTTTTGGCCGCTGAAGATATTTTTACCATGGAAATAACCAGCTTTGTTTCTACTTTTGCTTCCACTCCAAACCTGCCCAGAGAGCCTAAGCGGTGTTTTAAGGCCCAGCCTATAGTACCCCACCTCACTGAACTAGGGATCATGTCTTCCCTAACCCAATTAGAACTCACATGGCTTGTGCTGCACCTGCACAGCACACTGCTGGCATCGTGCATCCACACTTCCCTATTGCACATTGACAGGATGAAGGTTCAGGGAATTTGTCTTTAAAGGAATATCAAATCCTGTCTTGCATTCCTACCCACCACCGGTTGTCAGACCTCATCTAGTTGCTCCTGTGCTCAGACTAATAGTTTGTGTTGACTCGAGCAGACCCTTCAGTGAGCCATCTGGCTTGGATCTGGAGACATAAGGAGACAGGATAATCCTTTGCTTTTACCAGTATCGCTTCAGCCTGTCTGACTACAAATAATCCAAACCAGCTACCAGAAAGTCCCATCTGCACATCAAGATAAATGTGACATCACTAGCCAGATGACCACCACCTCCCAGTGCTGCATTCCTACTTGTGGTGTTGCCAACCAGCGATAGCTGTGCTATGTATGGGACAAATTGGTCGCATCACTGACTGCTTTAAAACTGATCTTTCCCTAACTTCAGGGTCTACAGGCAGCAATCATCCTTACCTGAGGGAGAAGCATGGCACTCACACCCAGAGGATGAGTGCCAGGACTCACGTGCCCCGCTTGTGAGTGCAGCAAAGACCAGGGCCGGGATTCATTCTCCCTGCTATGCACCAGCATCTGGGCATCTCACGTGGGCTGTGGCAACTGAGTCCAGCAATAAAGGAGAGCTCTCCTAGATGGAGCAAGCGCAGAAGAGCTCAGCAGCTACAGACATGCTGCTGGGGGAACCATAGCCTAGACGCATTTTGTTGTGAATGACTTCACAGTTTGCTCAGGGATTAAATACTTCCTCATTTAATAACCTAACAATTTGAGCTAGTTTCATGCTGGACTGTTGGAAAGTTCACTGGCCGGAGTCATCAGCCAGGCCTCATATCAATGGCTTCCCCCAGCTCTCAGCCAAGTGAGCTGTCCTCAACTTTGGGTCCCCCGGCGGGCGGCTCTCGGCACTACCTTCTTCTGAAGGGCTTTGTTGTTCGTGCGTGTGCCTGAGGCTTTACGCTCCGGGGGCTTCCTCACCACATCTTGTTTGAGCTGGAAATGCACCTGGAGAAAGAGCAAAAACAACTGTGTAACACCATGTCTGTGCTCTGCTGGCGCAGGGGTCTGCAGGACCTGCCTCTGCTGCTAGCCTTCGAAGCTGACTCTTGGGCCAAGACAAGCAATGAGGGGCCTCAGCCAGTGCTACGATAAAGTGGGAACTCAGTGCTTAAATCAGCTGGAAATATATCTTTTTTTTTCCTGTGGAAAATGTTGTACCAACAATCAGCTGTGTTTCCTATGCAGAGAGTTGCTCCTGCAGCAATGTGATGTCCTAGGATAGTTTGGAAGATGAGCTGTGAAAGGCGGGGGACTGAGGTCTGCTCTTTCTTCATCTTTTCTTACCAGAGAGTAGAGAAATAGCATTGCTTTGCATCTCTGTGAATATTTAATATACAGCACACTTTAGAACAGTCTTTTTTCAGTTGTATCTTGTTAGCTGAATCCTGCTTAATCAGTCTTTTAGCAATCAGTGCTTCCAGTAGATCCAGGGAAAAAAAAAATCCAGGAGAGAAACTTCCATCTACTACAGCGATGCAAGAAGGAGAAGGGGACAAGGAGCTTGCAGGACACAGCATCACATAAACAGGGAATGGGGAGGCCACATGGAAAGGTGAAACTAGAATGGAGCTGTGTGAGCATCCTGGGGGAGGGATGGGGTGAACGGTGGGTATGGGAGGTGCTGCCGGGGCAGAGGGAATGGGGATAGGAGGGCTGCTATGAGGGAAGATCTGCAAAAATCAGACCATCAGGGAACAGATGTGTCTCCTACAGTAACATGGTAAAGGCAAAATCTGTTTTACAAAGGAAAGCGAAAGAGCTGGGTGCTTAACCTAGCAAAACAAAGGCGAGGACTGGGCTTGACAGCTCTCTATAAATACATCAGGGAATAAATACCAAGGAAGAAGAGGAGCTATTTAAAGCACAACGTTGGCATAAGAACAAATAGGGATAAACTGACCATAAATAAATTTAGGATGAAAATTAGAAGGTTTCTAATTCTGAGAAAAGGCCAGCTCTGGAAGAACTTCAGAGGCTGAGTAGGGTGGGATGAAGAGATGGAGAGCGGGACAACCACTGCAGTATATTTAGGGCAGAGCCTGACCAGTACATGCAGTGAAGCGAATGATGTGCCAGAATGCTGCAGCTGGGGGGTTCTTGCTGGTCCTTAGAGGAGGCAGTCCCACAATGTTCACAAAGCTACAGCAGGGGCAGGAATCACCACCCACGGTTTTTATAACCAATTTCCAGTTGTCCAGCCTGCCCTCGGAAGGGCACTGTAGGGGTGACACTGGCATCAAGAGCCCCTGGTTTCACTTCATCGCCCAAAGGTGCTTGGCTGTTCTTTGTTGGCACCCAGTTTCCATCCGTCTTGGGTGCTCTCGGCAGAAAGAAAGGCAGACCTCAGCCTCTTGCTATGAGTCTGATAACCTGTTTGGTCCCAGGCAGGATGCAGATGATAGCAGAGCACTGAAACCCACAGAGCTAGGAGGATAACCGAGCTTCAGGGAACAGATGCTGTCTCTACATCATCACATCCTGGAAGATGGGGAGGACGGGGGCAGAGCTAAAAAGCAGCAGCCCAGCCAGTCAGGGGCTCTCCCCATGGTCAGGAGGCAGAGGGACACAGGAGCTGGCACAGCAGCCCAGTGCAGCTGCAAGCCCCTCTGTAAGGAATCGAGCGGCACATGGCATTGCCTTCACCCTGTCCCTCTCTGTGAGCTGATGGGAGACTTCTGTCTGCCAAAGCAGACAGCCTATAGCCCCTGGCAATGCTCTACACCCATCTCCTTTCTCTGCTGCTCACTAGACATCCCCTGCTGCATGCGTTTCTCCCTGAAGATGTTTGGAGACACCCTTGAGAGCACGCAGCCTGACTCACCAATGAAGGTGCAGCTGGGCCCACTGTTGTTGTCACCGTCTGGGGCTGGTACCCCTCTGCAGAGGCTGTGACAGTGTAAGTGCCAGGCAGCAGCAGCCGGAAATAATCCCCCATATCACCTGGAACACAAGGTGGGAAGAGAAAGAATTCAGGATGCACAGGGAACAGAGCAAAAGATATTCCAGTAGGTCTTGCTGAGTGTAGTCCTCGAGGATGTACAAAACCCAGGCAATTTTTGGCCTTCCTTCCAAATCTGCTGGCTACTGTGAGCCTGGATTCACACTGGTAGACTGCAAGCGATGTCTCATTAGTGCCACAGAGTAGAGATCCGTCTGCAAGTAAATACCAAACAAAAGGGGATGGAACAGCAGCGTTGGCTGTGCCTGTGCCGGGACGCTGCAAATCTGGGCGCTCGCCAGTCAGATGACAGCAGACCGAAGGGCAATCACAGCTCCAGTCTGACTCCTTATGCATAAGGCAATCTCTAATTCCTGCCGTACACAATTTGGCCACGTTTGGGTTATTAGCAGGGTTTGAATCGCTCATTAGCTCAGCTGCTCCCCTGCCTGATTATCCCTGCATAAGGAAGCCCCAGGAGCACTTTGACAGACTGTACTGGTGTTGTGAGGGACGGGGGACAGCCAACAGGGAGGCAGCAGCACATTATGTTTTACTTCAACAATTTGAGTGTATTCCCATCTATGGAACTGGATGGGTATTGCAAATTCTGTGATCTCTTGCACACTCCCCTTTCCCATGCGGGTTGGCATAATAAGTGCCAAATAGTAGAGTGTTACTGAGTCACAGACCTACAGCCAGGAGTTTTGATGATTTCATAGTCTGACCTCTGAAAAGCTGCAATATCGGCTATTTTCTGCAGCCAGTCTGTAATGTCTGCTCTGGTTAGAGAAGGGTGTTTATGAACAGGAGGTTAAAATAAGCCAGCAAAGGAGAAACCACCACAACTTGGATAAACTAAAGTGGTACTTCATTCTCAGTCTAAATTTGTCTGGTTTGAACTTTCAGTCTTTCATCTTATTCTGCCACCATGTCCTTTGCTATCAGCTATTTCAGCTCTGTGTAGATATTTAGATGCTCGAGGAGATTATGCCCTCGATCTTCTCTTTGGTTATATACATATGTATTTTCTCCCCTCTCTCATATAAAATAGGACCTGACTTTCTGAAGTCTGTTACAATAAGGTTTGTGTTCAGTTCTCACCTCTTTCTTTCCTAAGCCCTCCCTGGTCCAGCACTCCCAGGTGCATTTCTCACAGCTAGTGTTTTTTGGAAACAAACCACGCTGGCCACAGATATTACAGCCTGACCTGCTAACTCTCTCTCACATACCCAGATAGCCTCTGAGAGGCTGTATCCAAAAGGGACAGCATGCAAGGGGACCGACAACCCACCAGAGGTGATGTCATGGCTGATTCCCTGGACAGAAATCACTGCTCCTGCAATGCCGTTGTTGTTCTCATCTGTGACCATCCCTTTGATGCCCTGGTGAACCTGCAGGGAGGGAGACAGACTGCTGGGTCAAGGACCCTCCTTTGCTCAAGAGGGTATTGCTGGGCACTGGAGGAGGGCATAGCTCTGGGGACACCCGCATCTTGCCCCATATCCTTGGCTCTCCTGATTCTTCCCAGCAGAGACAGTCTAGGACACAACAGCCTCTCCAAAGCCCACCAACTAGAGCACCTGCTGAGCTCCATGACCACCTCCCTTCCACCCCTGTGTTCCCGCAGGTGTTCTTACTGACCCCCTACCATCAGGGCTGGGGCCCCTGGGGGCCGGCAGGAGAAGGGTGTAGGTCCCAGGGAGATAATAGTTTTCAAGCTTAGCGTAAGTGGCTAAATTTGCTGAAACCTTAGGCCATGAGCTAAGCCCCGGGACTGCCCCCTTACCTCTTCAATGAAAGCAACAAGGGCCTCCCGGTTGGCCATCCACTGCCGCTCCAGGTCCTCCTCGGGGGGGAACTTATTGCAGCTCAGCTCCAGGGTGATTTCAAAGCAGTTGGTGTAGAGGTAATTGAAGTCCTGCATTCCTGGAAGAGAAGGAGAGCCCACGGCCAGGGGAATGCAAGGCCTCCTTCCCTTCCCACTCCCGTGTCCCAGACATCCTGGCTCCGGTCTATCTTCTACCAGAACCGTCCCACTGTCCCTCTTTGCTCCGGAGGTGCAGCCTCCTCCCTCCATACAGCACGACTGGAGCTTTGTCCCCCCTGTGCAGCCCCCTCCCCATGTGGCTGCCAACTCTGTCCTGCAGCCAGATCATTCGCCACTCTGCCTTCAGCAGCTCAGGGAGGTTTGGTACTGCAGGGGCTGTATGTCCCTTTCCAGTTGCTCCCCAATATTTTTTTCTAGCCTAATTTTCTGATTTTCAATTTCTTTAATGTGCCTTTTCTAATCATATTTTTCAGGAGTCAGAAGGTACAAGAAATGTCTTCCCTTTGATCACAGCTTTGGGTCTTGATGGAGTTACCCTGTAGCATTTTCAAATACAGTAACAGATTAATGCTTCCTTCGTTCAGCAGCACACAGCAGGTCTCTGCAGACCTCGGCTATTTCTGTGGCTCTTTCCCAAGCCACTTCCAGTCTTCCCAAGCCATTTCCCAGTCTGAGATGCAGACACCAGAATGGTGTCTGGTAACGGGCACAGTGCTATTGCCACAGCCCTTCCCCAACCCATCCTGTCCTGAGGTTTCTCGTCTATCGCTTCACCTCTCTTCAGCTCACCACCTTGCTGCGGGTGGTGCTCACCTGCCCAGCCCTTACCTTTACTGAGCGAGTACCAGGATGCCCCATTCGTGATGCCATCGGCAAAGTAATCCCCGCAGTTCCAGCCACGGTGCATCCATCCATGGGCGTACGAGTAGGTTTTGGCCAGCTGAAGAGAGAGAAGCCATCAGCTGTGGCTCCAGCACCGTGCAGCTGGGGACCCTACCCGGCTCTGGGGAAAACATCCCCTCTCTTGCACAGGCTTCACTGGGGAGCGTGGGAGGGAAGTCAGACAGGAGACAGCTCCTGCATTTTACTGCTGTGAAATACAACAGGAGGTAGCCAGGACCTCTACAAAATGTAGGCAGATGAAGGCGGAGGAGGAAGAGCAGAAATCTGGCAAGTTGGAGGCTTGCTGATGGCACAGACGGCTCCTGTCCTGCTCCTGCTGAGACAAGGGGGAGCGGAGGGCACTGGGCCCACCCAGGGGCACCCAGCCCCATCGGTGCTGGCCCACACGCAGCAAATGGCACTAACAGAGGGGGAAGATAGACAAGGAAAACTAACCAGTATCAGTCCTGATGCAAATACCATATATATCAGGGGAATTTGGATTAGGAAAGAGTTTGGGCAACTTCTGGTTCTAGCAACCACTTGTTTATTGCCCTTATTAAGATTACTGCTTATTTTTAGATGTGAAGGCAGGACTAAAGTTGGGCCACTGCATCCAAAGTCTGTCCTTTGTGTAAGACACAGTTTAAGAGAGACCAGTGTTTGCATTTTCTAATGCAAATTCTATACCCTTGTATTATGGTTCAGATTCTGGTGTAATCTTGTTCTGTCAGCAGGAAAACAGTTACTTCGCTACATTTCTGACTTCTGAGGCTATGTGGGTATCATTAGTCTACGCCCCAGACTGCAGCCTCTCTACATCTGGGTCCCAGCACGGCCCTGAGCCCAGCAAGCCCCTGCCAGCCCTGGTCCTGGCAAGCCCCTGCACGGCCTCTGCTTCCAGAGAAGGCTGAACTCCAGCTCAGACTTATTTTTCTCATTAACTGTTCTAATGCAGACTTGCTTTTTCTTGTGCTGTGCATTTCCTAATGGAAGCAGTGACTGAAGGCACTGTTTTCTAGGACATTTTAACAATGGAGAAAAACCACAGGCTTCAGCTAGTGGGATCAGCAGCACATACTGATATATTTCCTAATGTCTGCCTGTGCTCCTGGTGCTTGTTGTATTCCTTATTTTTCACCATCCACAAGCCCCTGCTGGGCACCCATCTACCTTATCCTGCTCTCAGCAAACCCCCAGCCAGACCCTGCCACCTCTCTAGGAAAAAAACCCACATACATGCTATGATGGTAAAACAAAGCTGAGGGCAGGCTCCAGCTCTGGAAGAGCAGGGTTGTATTGAAGACACTGGTGATACTGGGGTTATGGGGAACCCAAGCATGGCACGGATGAGGAAGGGGCTCCCAAGGGTTAAGACTGGCCTGTCCGCATGGTGGGACTGGCTCACGGTGGGACTGCCCTGACCTGGCTCACGAGCCGGTGGCTGGCAGAAATGCCGTAGTCTGCTAATGGTTATTTCTAACATGTTTCTTGGCTTGGCTCCTGCATGAGGCAGTGACCCAGAGACTCTCAGCCAGCTCTCGCACGCTGCACCCTGCCAGGGCTGTGGGAATGCCCTCGCCTGCCTGGGCCGTGCTCACCTTCTGAAAGAGCTTGTCATCAGGGGTAGGTGTGTTGACTGTGCGCCGGTGGCTCCTGAACCGCTGGTCCTGGGACTTGTCATAGGGGTAATTTGCCACCACCGCTCCACCATGCAGATTGGCTGACAGCACAAAGTTGTAGCTGCTGATCCACTGGATAACAGCCAATGTCTCCGGCTCCACCTGTGAGGAGAAGAGGGCCGGGGACAGGGAGAAGAGCTCAGCCACCTCTGGGCCAGCTGCTGCTCCATGCCAGGCTGTGGCGTGATCGGTCACGTCAGACCTTGCGCCACAGTGTGCCTGCTTCAGCCCTTGCAGCTTTCTCCACTCTCCACCACCCATCCTGGTGCGCAGAGCCGGCTCCTCTGGCGCATACCCTGCTACAGCTCTCCGAGCACAGCCCCAACACCCGAGGCACAGGCGATAGCCAGCATGTGCTACCTCCTCTGCCCTGTGCATTGCAACCTTCTTCCCAAGCTGGCTGTGATGCCAGCCTCTCCTCCTGGCAGAGGTGCAAGCTGTGATATGGGACAGCATTACATCATTTCTCTACGTGCAGAAGGCACACAGAAGGAGACAAGCACCATGCAAGCCAAAGGACAGTATATTTGTTGCCTGAGTGGCTGAGCCACTCTAAGAGGATGCTGTAGCCCTTGCAGCATCCCAGACCGGTACCTGGCTTTTCCAGTTGTCAGGCAGTGGGATGTGGTGATTTGGCCCGCTGATTTCCCCGCTGTAGTACATGAACGTGTTGAGGTCAGGGAAGTTGCGGTTCAAGTCCACTCCGTTGGCGTTGTTCCTCCCTGTCAAGTACCCGTTGCTGTCTGGGCCCTGCGGGGCAAAGGTGCATCATGGGGGTGAGTACAGCGTGGGCGCAGGCAGGCTGGGTGTCAGGGCAGCAGGGACCGGCCACCACAACATATGTGTTATTACCCTCCTGTGCCAAGTAACTTCCGGGGAGGATAAGGCAGGTGTAGGAAGCCTCCTCCATCACCTGCCAGGGCCACTTGGGGCAAAACACAGCGCAAGCCCTTGGCATGGGAGGTGAGGAGCAGCGACATAGTTTGAGGGGGACAAATTAGGCAGAGCATGGAGAGGAAGGATGCCCCCTCCCTGTAACTGTGGTGAAGAGGATCCTGCAGGGATTTGAAGGGCTTTCTGCCCCTACCCGGCTGGAGGAGGCGATCGCTGCCTGGTACCTGCTTGGCAGCCACTTCGTACCCGTCGGGGTTCATGGAGGGCATGATGTGGATGCGCGTGTCATGGATGAGGCGTGTGATCCGCTCGTTGCCACGGCGGTACTCCTCGCACAGGAACTCTGAGAGCTGCAGCAGCAGCTCACGGCCCAGCACCTCATTCCCATGCATGTTCCCAACATACTTGAACTCCGGCTCCACTGGAGAGAACAAGAGAGTGATACTATCAGCCAGGGCTGGTACAGGGAGAAGGAGACACTTCCTACTGCAGGGAGCCTGGGCTAGCCCAAGGGACTCCCAATAAATGGTGTGAAACGGCCCCTTCCCTTGAGCAATGCCAACCTCAGTGAGGCAGCGTGGCACGGGTCTCATAGGGGCTCCCCTCTGTTTTGCCACAGCATCCCTGGGAGCAGCTCAGGCTCTCCACCAGGCTGCTGCTCTCCTTTGGAGTGCAGAGAGGACATATCTGCAGGTGGTTTGGTCTCGGGCTGGGGAGAGGCAGCACAGAGGGACTGGGAAGTGCCGGCAGGATTGCTGGGACCTCCTGGCTCTGCAGTGGGTGGCAGTGGAGGGGACAGGCCATTTCTCCTGCCTCTGCCCTTCACAGTGTGCTCTCACCAGCATGGCACATTCCCGGCTCTGCATGCTTTAAGGAGTTTTTCATTATTCTGCAGGAGAAAATCAATCCCTGGCTTGGGGCGAGTTGTGCTCTTTCAGCAGAAGGGCACGGTCGCCTCTGGCTGCTGCCTGTCGGCCCCTGACTCCCGTGCTGGTGGGTGGCATCAGCAATTTCTCCTCTCCCTCCCCTTCACCTGCCTCCAAGGAAAAGGTTTAGGGGCTTCCTTACCCCCAAGGGACAGGGACAAGAGCCTGGAGAAACCCTCAGTGACTGAGTTGTATATGGATCAAACCATCCCTCAAGCAGCTTTGTTATGAGCAAAAAGGTCTCTTGCCACCAACTTTTCTAAAATGAGGTCTCAAAATACAGATTCAGAGACTGCAGGCAGACAGTGCCTGGAGCAGGACTCGCTGCTTTGCTGAAGGAGGGGCAGCACATGTGAGGGATGGGTTACGCTTTCCCAGAGGGGCTTTAAAAGCAGTTACTTGTGGGAAAATAAAATGTCCCATTGCAAGCTGAAGTCAGCACTGGTAGTATGAGAGATACCAGGGGAATTTGGTTAAAAAGGGATGCTGACTTTCACATGAAAGGGTCGGGGAAAAACAGGGTCTCATTACAAATTTTGGCTTGCCAGAGCTTGAGATTCCCATTGCACTGTGAGTTTTCCAGCCACCAGCAGCAGCCAGACTCACAGCAGCAGCGTGCAGCCCTGCTGCCGTGCATGGTCTCATGAGGATCCTTGGGGCAAAACCACTGCAGCCCCATGCATTGGACATCTGCTGCTTCCAAAATCCCCTGTGTGTTTGCTACACAGGGAGGAGACACCACTTCTGGACATGCTGAAGACGGATTCTAAAAAAAATAAATCAAATTTTGGCAGAAGATTTTGCTTTTCCATATCTTTTGATCACTATGCCTCAGCACAGAACACCACAGGTGGGCAATGTGTTTTGACCTGGTTTGATTTCAGAAGACATGAGAACTGATTTAATTAGGTAATCCAGTTATAAAAACTATCAAAACATCCTGGGGATATGTGCAGCCGTTATTTAAAAAAATAAGGTCTCAGCAGGGATTCTCCTTCTCCGCTTTGTTCGAGTCTGCGGCAAGACTTGTCAGTCTTTTTCAATATGCTGACCCCTAAACATTATCCATGCGGCCACAAAAGCCCTAAGTATTGCACTAACTCTAGGCTTGCTTTTTGGAGTTATCTTCCATGGCCTTTCAGGGAGTCAGCCAACAGATTCCCAAGGTCCTCATGCTACACGCTGAAAGTGCCAACCTGAGGGCTGTTACAAGCATGGTCACGGGTCCATGCTGCCCGCCTGGGCAGGGAAGATCTCGGTCTCCTCCTGTGGCCCTTCCAGCTGCTCTCCCGTAGTTCTGCAGGTGTAAAATCCACTGGTGCATTGCCAGCGCCCTTTGCTCACTTCTTGCTTTGAATCAGCCCCCACTGTGCTTTGGAGGTGCTGAGGTGTCCTCAGCGCCATGCAGGTTTCCCTGTACCAAATGCAGCTGGCATGGAGGAGGTCAGGGTAGGAAGCCTCCCATCCTGCCTCCCAGCACCCCTGAAGGTGATGGTCTGGGCCACAGGAAGGGAGCAGCAGGTACAGTGGGGTTTGGGGGGGCTGCTTGGCTGGGGGGGGGCTGCAGGTTCGGCAGTGCTGCCGGCAGTTTTTCACATGATTAGGTTGCCTGGACTTGTCAGCCCCTGTGTTTAACCACACCAGTGAGTAAGCCAGGGTTTGAGAAGGCAAAAGATCCTGCAAAAAATAGGCAGAGCCCTGTCTGCATCTGCAGGCCAGGGGCACAAGGTGGGAAGCGAGGGAGCCCCATGTGCGTGCCCCCAGCCCGAGAGCCAGCTGGTCCCCTCAGCCCCCCCAGGGACATCTGGCTGCCAGGAAGGTCTGGCTCGCAGCCTCTCCACGCTGCACAGGCAGCAGCTCCGGGGCCGTGGCTGCCAAGGCTCCGCAGGCCACGTGGCAGCAGGTAGAGATCCCCGAGACCCGCCTGTCTCAGGGGCTGCACAGCCTGTGGGGCCGGTGGGGCTGCAGGAGCCTGGTGCCCACTCTGCCGGGGTCTCTCGCTCACTGCCCCCTTTGCTTTGGGGTCTGGAGGAGGAAGGGCTGAACTCTTCCCTCTTACCACTATCCAGGAGCAAAGGGTGGAGGGCGGGCTCAGCGTCTCCCTGCTGTGTTTTGGGAGGGAGAGAGTGGCAGGGCAGGTGGGGTGCTGGAATGGACTCGCCTTGGTTCTCGTGTTAGCCGGTGCTGAAAAATCAAGAGCTCCGTCCAAAGTACGCACCCAGCCCACGCTGCAGTCCACGCAAGCACAGTGCATGTACGTGGGTTTTGCGTGTATGTCCCTGGGCTGGCTGTGGGGTTCCTGCCAGAGCCAGCACCGCCTGACACCCAGGCATTGCTGGGAATCCTCCCTGGAAAGGGAGACAGACCCCAGCCCATGCCCCAACCATGCCGCATGCCAGGGAACGCAGCGACGAAGCCCCGTCTCTCTGAACTGCTGTCCCCGTCCCCCCCATACTTACGGGGCTCGTGGATGCCCGGGTAGTCGCTGAACTCCAGCACGTAGAGGTGTCGGCCCTCGACGCTGCGGCCGATGCTGTAGATGCGGGTGACGTAGGGGCACTGGCTCTGCACGCGGAACAGGGCCTGCACCATCTCCTCGTAGCGATGGTGGAGAAAGCTGAGGGCGGCCGCCACCTCGAGCAGGAGCAGGGCTCCCACGAAGGACCGCAGCCACCGAGCCATCCTCCCGCGGCGCTGGGCGCCCAAACCAGCTCCGAGCCCCCGGTNCGGGGGGCGGGGGGGGATGCCCGTCGCCAAGCCCTTCCGTGGGGCAAGAGCCGAGCGGGGTGGGGATGGCGCCAGGGCGGTCCCGGTGCCCGCACGGTTGCCGCAACCCTGCCCGGCCCCTGCCCGCTCGGCGCGGGCAGCTCCCGCCGCTCTCCCCCGGGGCCCGGCCGCCAGCTCGGAGCCGCGCCTGCTCTCCTGCCCCATCTCCTGGGGAAGCAGAGGGAGACGTCGCCGCAAGCTCTGCGGGTCTGCCGGCCCCTCTGCCCGGCCCCTGCTCAGCCGGCAGTCCCGCTGCTCCCGGGATAAACTGAGACAGGGATCGCATCGCCCTCCCCGCAGCTGCCTACCCACGTAGCCCAGCTGGGAGGTCGCAGGGAGAGGACACGGCAGCGTGGGGTCTGATAGAGGACTTGTCTGCTTAGCAGGTAGCAGCAAGGAGAGCTCTGCTCAGAGGTCTCGTATCGTCCTGCTGTGCACTGGAAGTGGGCATGATAATGATCTCCGACGGGCACCGGGCAACTGGGCGGCCGAAAAGAGCTCAGCAGCCTGAAGGCAGATGAAAATGCCCTGCTGTCTGTTTATAGAGTTACAGACTGTTCCTGGATTTGGGAGAAGCTGGCTCTCTCCACCCCTCTTCCAACATACACCCTTGCCCCAGTGGGCAGCAGTCACCTCAAGTGCCCATGCTCTGCCCACGGATGGGCACAGTTGTGGGAGGCACCCTTACCCCGTGGGGCTAAAATTCCAGCAGCTTAGTGGCTCTGACAGAGATCTTTATTAGCACATCCCTGACAGAGAGACCGAACGTGAGTGCAAACAGCAGAAAGATTGACCATTGTGTCTGGACATGCCAGGAGAAAGGCTCCCTTTGCTAATGTGAGCGTGCCATACTGCTCTGTCCTGGCCACCCTGGGAAGGAGCTCCTCCTGCCATCAGCAATGGGCTTCTCAGGATTCTCAGAGCCATGCTAAACATCTGCCTTCCCTTCAGCCTTGAGATGCATCCACGCTGCATCACTCTAACCTCTGTGACAAGGGGTGCTCTAGCTGCCTCAGCAAAGCATCATCTACCAGTGCTGCCCAGCACCACTGCTTTCCTACCTGTCCTCCACATCCACCTGGGTTGCCAGCTGCCTTTCTGCCTCAGTTTCCCAGGAAAAGCAGTGGTAAAACCAAGGAGCCCCTGTTGGGAGCCTCCAACACAAACAGTGCAGGCTGATAGGCAAAGCACACTACCTGTCTGCTCCTGGCTAGGGTTACTTAGCTGCTTTCTTCCGCTCCAGCCTCACCATACCGGTCCTTTCTCTCCTTGTCCATGTGCCTTCTTGCTCTCCTGCCCCATCTGCACAGCATCCTCATCTCAAATATGACCCTTTAAAAAAATGGTTGTAAAAGTGCTGGTTTTGAACAAATATCTTTTGAAGACATAACAAGAAAAAAAAGAATGGTATACCTATATAAAGATAGCAGTAACCACATTAATACCTTCTCCCAGTTAAGCTTCATCCCACCACATCCCCGCTTGTCAGTCATTCTGAGAGCAACACACATTCAGGAGCGGGAATGGCATTGACCCATCTTTAATGACGTAACAAGAAATTGTGCAGGAGGTATCAGCTTCTCCCAGCACTTGCAGTGAACAAAGGAAAAATAGCTGAGGCAGCAGCAGGGCATGGCGAGCATGGGTATGGCAGGGCAGCTCGTATCTCTACAGCAGCCACATCTGGTGGTATTTTGTGGAGCTGGTGGCTCAGGCAGCAGCGGGAAATGCCCTCGCCTCCTTCACATCCCCGCTCCCAGGGCTGCTGGGTTCCCATGGAGCTGCTCTCTCCCCAGCTTTCAGCAACCACGGCGATGTGAAGGAGGTGGGCAGATTTCCAGTGCTAGCCAGTGTTACTTGGCAGCCAGAGCGTGCCAGGCAGGGCTATAGTAAAATAGCACAAACCCCATGTTTGGTCTGTCTCTCCCCTCCCCTCTCCCTTCCCAGGCTGTTTCCAGTGGCCTGCGGCAGCAGTGGGAGAATTGGAGCTGCAGTACTGCCAAGGGACGCATGAGAAAAGCACTCACTTTCCTATGGAGACAAGCAACACTGATGTGAGAAACAACAGGAAAAAACTGAAATGTCAGATCGTTAGTTCCTAAAAAGGAGCCATGAGCAAGATCTGGGGTGGGCGGAGAATGGGTCTCACGCACTGCTAGGTCTGGAGAATTAGTCACCGTTATCTGTAGCATAGGGATGGAGGCAGCCTCTCACCAGGCTGCAGGTTTAAATCAAACAAAAGGAAATAGTTTTGCACCCAAGGCGCAATGAAATTACCTTGTCAGAGCTGAAAGTTAAATGAGTGCAAAAGAGGGTAGGAAAAATTCATAGAGAACTGGGGCATCCACAGCTATTAATTGTTCAGATCCAGAAGCAATCGCTTGATTGCAAATTTCCTACACCCCTGATGGCTAGAAGAGAAGGATCATGCCCTTTCCCTAACTGTTCATCTAAATTCTTGCCCACCATGCAGCTGGAGATGGGAACCAACGCACTGCCTGTCCGATCTGACCTGGCATGGCCCTTACCTACATTCTAGGAAAACAACACACTAATGAAGCTTTAAGCCAATAATAAGTTCAGACATGTTAAAAAGCACTGATGAAAGCAGAAACAAACAATATAGGACATTAGCTCTTAGAAACAGTACAGGAAATAAACAAAGACTTAATTTGGAAAATGCAGCTAATGCATCTGGGATGGATCATCCACACACATTCNGAGACCTTGAGGCAGAGGGCGAGCAGGAACGTGCTGTGCCAGTGGCGAGAGCGAGAGGAATGCGAACGTGAGCCCTGTCCCCCCCCATCGCTCCACTGCTGAGGGTCACGGGCAGCAAGGAGCAGATTCCTCCGGAGCCGGCTGTGGAAAGACTCCACCTGGTGCATTTGTTTTAATTCTGGCTGCATTGTTACCAGAGGAAGATTGGAAAAATTGAGGAAAGTTCAAGCTAAGAGCCGTAAGAACGAGCAAACTAGAGAGAGTGTGCGCTGAAAGAAAAATGATGAGCCGTGACAAGTTATGTTTGCCTTGGCGGAGCTACAGCTGTGGCTGCACGCAGAGGCACGCAGTCATGCGGCCCCACGAATGAGGGGCACAGGGCCCCATCCTTCACCTGTTTAGGGGGAGCTGAAGTGCCAGCACGCTGCCAGCGGTGCTGACTGGGGGGGGAAGAGAGAAAACGAGGCCATAGGACTGCAGCCACCCAGTGCACAGTAGGGCAGAACAAGCTGCTTGGGGGGGTCAGGGGGAAGCTAAAGCAAGGGAAGATGGGGTTTGGGTACCAGCAGCTTTCCCAGGAGCAAGGCCACCCATGTGAGGTGCCCAGAGCCTGGGAAGGACCACAGTGCCGTTCCTTGCCAGGACAGGATGCTGCCCATCCACCAGGAACTTCAGATCTGATCCAGGAGAACAGCAGGGAACTGGCAAGAGAGGAAATCCCATCTCAGGACTTTTCCATGTTTAGTGCCAGAAGCTCCACTCCAATACTGGCGAGTTCCCACCTTCTGGAAAACAGTGCGAAAACTTTTCTGGCATTAGTTCAGAAGTCTTTATTGAGATAAGGATACAGAGATTTGTGCGTGCATCAAAACAAAGATCCATTTCTTCAGGGCTGAGCGGCAAAAAGAAAGCGTGTGGCCCAGGTGGCAGGGACCGTTGTCCTCGGTGTGTTCCCCAGCCCCTCCTGAACAGGCTGTTCAGCCCCGTGACGCAGCCATCAGCCCCGCAGAGCCTGCATGTCCCCCCTGGCACAGAGCACAGGAAGAATTGGGACAGATGAGAAGGGGGCAGGCATCCAGCTGAGAGCTGCTCTTGGAGAAGTTGAGGAGCCCCAGCCAGCACCAACACTGCAAATCAGCCTCTCACCGCAGAGGTGATGGCCCCACTTCCAAGAGCTTTCTTCCAAGTGGAGGCTCCACTGTGGTTTGCTGTGGGGCCAGAGAAATCAGCTGCAGCCCGTGCACAGAGGAGAGCGGGCTGTATCGGGGAGGAGAGTGAAGGGTACTTAGAGCCTGTGGTGGGGACTGGTGGGTTTTTGCAAGAGGCAAGTGTGCTGCAGGCACCTAGGCTTTCTTTTCTGACCCCCGAAAATCTCAGCCTCACTGACAGTTTTATTCTCAGACCTGACACCAGGGTGAACATGAGAGCGCTTATGGAAGTCATCAGTCTCAGAGAGACTAGACTGCTCCCGCACCCTACAAAGCTATCAAATCCCCCTGCAAGGAACCTTCCCCAAAACGGACCACTAAACATTTGAACCCAAACCGGAGACACTCATCCCACCTTGCTGCAGCACATCGCAGGGCTTCCTGTGACAAAACAGGAGACACCAAGGTCTGGAGTCTTGGCAGCCCAGCAGAGCTGATCAGTGAATAAATATTTGCAAGACAAGTACATGTGGTGTTAAAAGATGCTTTAACCCATAAGAGCAAAACTGTACAGAAGCCAGTGGCTGGAAATTAAAGCCAGAAGCTATCAAATCAGAAATAAGGCACAGATAATTATCAGTGAGGCAGATCAACTGCATTAACAAGAAAAGTGATACCATATTGTACTGACATATTTGGAAATTCTGCCCACTATCATTAGTGGTCTTCATGTATGCATTGGGTGACTCTGGAACACAAAATTGAGCTGAATACAGCTGGGTCAGATGCAGCACAGAAGCAAATAAATGAATGTTCATTAAACTTGAACTCTTTGACCAAGGATTTTGAGTAGCCTCCACAGATAAAGTCCTGCAACAGCAGGAGAAATGGGGGGGAGGGGAAAAAAGTCATATGCTTTTCTGGGAAGGTTCAAATACAGCCAGTGATATGCAAGGGTCTCACCCTGATAGGATGCCTTCAGGCAACCGATTCTTGGAGCCTCAGCCAGCTCAAGTGATTTGTAAATAGCACATCTGGTGTCACCTTAGAAATAGTTCTGGAGAGATTGACTGATGTGGTCTAAAAGTCATGAAGTTTAAAACTAATGTAACATATTTTGTATTTATCTTAGTTTGGGGCCTTTAGGTTGCACTCAAGTCACATTTACATGTTTTTAAAAAACCCCATGACCCAAACCAAACAAGAGAAGGCAGGCAGGAGGGAGTAAGCGAAGATACCAGCTGATCACCTGACTCTAGAATCAAGAGCTAACAGTTTTAACACTATGGGACTTGCAATGAAGATACAAAACATTGCTAAAGCTCTTCTCCCAGGTTCTGTATTTGACATTTTCCTTTGGTGTAAACCCTTAGCAGGGACCAGAAGAGCAGAATGGCGCAGGCTTTCTCTCCACGCTAACTTCCGCATGCAGTTCCTGCGTCCATTTCTGAAATGTCCCAATGGATCTGCCAGTTCCTGCATCGCAGGCACAGCTAGGCAGCTGTCAGATTCCCCAGGTCTCAGGAGGGGAATTACCATTCCGCGGGTTTCCACACTGTTCATGGGGAGGAAGGGTGCACCAGCTCACATGGGGAGCTTCTCCAGGGCACCTGCTTTGCTACAGAGACTCCGTATGCAAGGAAGGTGGCACAGGACAGGGTGTGCTGCGAGTGGGGCTGACTGGGGACCCAAAGCAGCTCCCATCACACCCTCCTCCTGCATACCTTCCAGCTGTGATCAAAAACTACTGTTAATCTCTCATCTACCTATCTTTGCTGAAAATAATAGAAGGAAGACTTGGTCTCTAGATGAATTTTAACATCTCATTGTATTTGCCAATAAGACAAAAACCGGTCAATGGACAAACATTTTTTTTTTTTGGATTGATCTGGATCACTGGCTTGGGAGGATATTCTTTGAATGGTATGTGTTTCAGTGGAGCCACATGGAAGGCAAAGTGGCTCATGTTAAGAGACAGTGATGAACAGTATGAGACAGTGGCCATTCTGGAATACAATGACTGGAAAAAAAGGCCAAGTTGCAGTATTCCAAGTAGACAAAAAAGCCCCAAAATTTCTCTTAAGTGAGCTGACCTGGCCCTGAGATATACAAATGGGGAACAAAGTACAGATCAAAACCAAAGTGTGTTATTTTTATAAACATTATTAGGGAATCTACTACCACTCACTGATGAAAATTTTGTTCAAGTTTCAGAAAGATGTAAAAATTTTCAAAAAGTCAAGTGGAGTCAAGAGCTACAAGTGAGGTCAGCACAGAGCACTTTACAGATTGAAGATCAATCTATTTGATATGATACAATGATGACTTGCAAGCACCAACAAGGAAAAAGGGATTTTGATAGCGAGTTGCTCAGTTTTTCTGAAACGGGCAGAACAAGATCCAACAGAAGCTGAAGCCAGCTAATGCAGAGCAAAAATAAGACACAGATTTTTGGAAGAACAATGAACTGCCCAAAGATCTTACCACAAGACAGGGTAGATTTTTCCCTTACCTTTAGGTCCTTCAGTGCTCCTACTCCCAGATGTGAAGTAGAAATAACTGGGGCACATTGTCCAGCCTGCACTGTGCAGAGGGACAGGCTGGGAGAGCATGAAAACCCCAAACTCCATGTCTGTGCTTGCCTAAAGGAGAAGGCTTTTTTGGGGTTGCACATCCTGATCCCCTCCACACCTTCTACAGCTTTGCTTGGGAAAACAAGTGAAGGTGTGTGTTTGCCCTGCCTTTCCACATCTGCTTTCTTTTTGCCTCCAGCACTTACAGGTCATTAGGAGAAGAGATTTCTGAGATTTCATGGGAGGTAGACAGGCACCAGTGGTTTCCAAGTGTTTTATAAAAATTGGTTTCTGACTTACCTCTCTTTTTTGGACCAGGGAATGGAAAATGGCAGAAAGTGATTAATAAACCTGATCAGTGGCACCACCCTAGTTGTGTGCTAGAAGATGGGCTTCAGCATGTGCACTCACAAGCCCTGGGTCTTATGGGATAAGCCTAAACCATGAGGGAAGGAAAGGCAAATTTTCACTAATTTTGCTGGTGGAAAGAGTGGTTCAATCTGTGCATTCTCATGCTTGTTAACTGCTGCCAGCTGTCTATTTATAAAGGAACATGACCTAATCAACATTTTCCCTAGATTAGAGGCTGCTGTATGTTCAGCACAGTGGCACTGGATTGCTTTAGTGGGTGTATACCTGTAGGCACGCTAATCATACCAGAGTCCCTGTAGGCATAAGCACTTGCTACTGGTCAAGGATCCTTGGCCGATATGAGCTGTTCCTACAAAAATCAGCAGTGCTTGGCTGGAAACTCGTGTCTTGATGTACCCTAGGGACATGGGAAAGGCTCAGCATTAACAGCGAGCCAGCTTTGGTCCAGCAACAACATCAGGAAGACGTGGGAAAGAGGCTTCTTGCCACTTGTGAAAGGAGCAGACAGCCATTCTTGCCCAGCTAAGGGCTGATGACCACCAGCATGCTCAGTTTCTTCATCCTTATCCCTTCTTGTCCCAGAGTGGCATTTAGGAGCCTGGCCAGCCTTTGGGGACCAGCCAGGTGCAGGTGGCCGCACCCAGCTGTACAGCTGCGAGAGCTCAGGGTGCGGGGAGGCGAGCAAAGGTGTGCTGGTGCGGTTTCCCTGCAGGAAGGGCTCTCGGGAACAGCTTCAGCAGAGCAGTAGCAGGATCACCCTGCTACTGTGATCACTCCCAAGAGCTCAGTGGGATGTATGGCCCTGAGATTACCCTTGCAGGAGCACCGGCTCCCAAAGATTGCTGCCACTTTTCTCTTTACAACGCTGCGCACAAGGCAAAGACCAACAAGCAGCAAAGTTTCATTGAATAAAAGTACGACCCATTCAAGGAGGGGACACCCGCTTGTCTGTCCTTGGCAGAGAGAGGTGGTGAGCCCGATGTCCCAACGTCTGTCAGTGCAAGTGTGAGTCAGAAGTAAATGCCCTTGTTGTACACAGTCAGTAGCTTCAGTGAGAGGTGAGAGGGGCTCTGCTGTGCCGGGGTCTCCTCGCCCTGACTGGACAGGGTGGCATTGCCCCTCTCCCCCCAAGGCTTTTCCTAAACAATCCCCTTCTGCAGGCACTTGGGCTTGTGGAAGAGAAGCCAGGCAAACAGGATCACAGACACCAGCACGAGGGAGCACAGCACCATCAGCCCCACATAGCTGCCGTGGGAAAGAGGGGGCAGAGCGGGCTCCTCTGCGGGGATCATGTTGGTCAGGTTCAGCATGTAGCCCAGGGTCCAGCCTGCATCACTGCTGCCGATCTGAAACGAGAGAGGAGCGGAATCAGCACTGGGAGGCACAGGGGCTGCTTGCAGTACTGCCGGGGCAGCGGCACCCCGGGGAAAAAGGGCTGGGCTGTGCAGCAGAGGTTGCAGCTACCTGCTGGGGTAGAGCCCTCCCCACCAGGAAACACACCTTTCCAAGGAAGTGGATCGTTTGCCAGTTCTTTTCAGTGAACTCGTAGCCATTTTCCAGGAGAGAGACGATATAGGCTCCAGAAAAGCAATATTCGCTCAGGTACTTTTCTTTTATTTGGTGATAGGCTGTCTTCACCTAGGGAAGGAAGATGTCACCAGTCTAACACAGATTTCCGCTGCTCCAGCTTGTGCCTGAGCATCCACTGCAGGTGCTGAGGGGATCTTTCCCCTCTTGCCTTAGAAGTTACCCTCAACTATTTATCCTACAGCCCCAGCCCACTGCCACGAGCACTGCTCACCTCATGCCAAGGCCGGGCGCAGAAGCTCTGAATGGCACTGGCCACTTTGTCCAGGGCAACAGGGCTTTGTTCATTGGTCAGGTTCAGAAAGTTCATCACAAAGTAGAAAGCAGAAAAAGCCTGAAAGAGAAAGAATATTTTAACCTAACTGGCCCTCAGCACGAGCAGGATAGTAGAAATCCTACAAAAGAAAATGGCTTTATTTACAGATAGAGAAATATAAGAAGCAACATCACATGCACAAAAGTAGGTATATTTTCAAGAGTGATGTCACTCTGCCACCAAGAGCTGATGAGAGCTAAGGACCCCAAAAGGAAGGTGAAGGTAGGAACTTCACTGACCACAGTATCCTGAAGAACTTCAGTAAATCCCTCGCCTCTATGCCCTAGTGCCAGAGTGGCACCTGTGAACACTGCTTGCCATCACAACTGCGATCCCATTTTGGCAACAGAATGAGATGAGTGTGCAGCCAATATTGCCGCAAACAGCAGAGGTGATGGGCTGAAAGGAGCATACACAGCCCCGGCATATAATCCAAAGTGCAGAAACCCCGTCTCTGACCACAGCCAATAGCTGATAGGTAGACTGTAGTTTATGAACAGGGAAAGGGAGTATTAACAGTTTCCCCAGAAGGCCTCACAGCCACTGATGTCTTCCAGCTCTAGGACTGATGTTCAGTGTGATGTCACACATGATGCGTGTTCAGAGTGTGCACTGTCTCCTCATCACATCTGGGAAGCTGTCAGGTGAGCTGACAGTAGTGCTGACACACTTCTGCATGAATTTCAGATCCTGTACCACCATTGACTTTAGGAGACAAGGTTTGCAGGAGCAGTGTATCATGCATAGCCTGCAACAGGCACTCCTGCCTCTGATGCTCCCCACCAGGAAGGACTGCTTGAAAAATTAATCAGTAAATGGAGCACCTCAAGGAGATGGGTTAGAATGGGAACAGCACAGTAGAGTAGTATTTACAGGGGTAGCTCTTACACAGCAAGTGCAGCACTACTTTTGTAGTTATGTGTCCAAAAAGCCATCTTGTAAATGAATCCTGCCCCAGCCATGGAGAATACACTCTAGCATTACTCTGAGTTTCCGCCTTTCTGATATTCTGGGTTATAGAGAGTTGAAGAATGTGAAGACTTACCCCAAAATCCCCTTGTAATGGAGGTAGGTATATGCCATTGAAGGAGCAACTGGAGTAAGGACAACTGGTTTTGTTAAAGAGTGTCTGGATGTTTCTTCGGCACATTTGATAATCACCCTCTCCCTCTAAGTACAGCTGGCCGAAAGCGAATTGCTTTTTCTTGGCTGATGTACAAGGAGTTTTGAAGAGGTCAGTTATATTTATAGTCCTCTGATACCCCTTGTGAAAGCACGGGTCAAGGAGGTTGTTGCTGTCCACAGTCTGAAAGTAAAATCAACCCAAGCTGTTACACTTCACTCTAGAGTAGTACTCTGGGAAAGGGCCACAAGGAAGGGTGGCCACAAGGCACTTGTCACTGCACATCACACCAAGATACACACATTGGGTCAAAGTGAAGAGGATGGTTTAAGGCATTGGCTGTGATTCGGGAGATGTGGGTACTGCCACAACCTCCCTGGAGGACCCTGGGCAAGTTACTTTCATCCGCATTTTGTGAAGATGCTGTTGATTTGGGATTCTCAGAGATGGTGAAACATCACCTGCCTTGAGCACTTCAGTCAAGCACAGTACTCCTGCTATCCCATGCCCAAGAATCAAGGCACCACAGATTGGTAGGACTTTTGAAAGTGTTGACTCTCATCTCTTTGGGCAGCTGCCCAGTCGTTATGGAGGATAATGCCATTTCCCAAACCCAGACTAAGGGATAAGACATTTAGCTGGGACACTGCAACTTTTACAGCACCAGTATGTCAAAACTGGGAGGGTCCAGGATCTCTACCCAAAATTACAAATAGATGTACTTGCCTGTAGGTCCCTGGCCAGTTTCTGTTGCAGAGCCTGGTCCTTCCCATAGCAGAGAAAGCTGTGCGTGTATACTCGGTAATCCTTGCCATAGAGACGGAAGTAGAGCAGGTTCTCTGGGGACCCAGAAGAGAGTTCATTTGGTACAAAGGTAATTTGTGTTGATGCTCCTCCAAGGTCTAGTGCTCCTGATGTCTCACTTATGGATTTCAGGGAATGTAGAAGTTTTGTCCAGCCAGACTTTAACAAACAAACAAAAAAAACCCAAAGTAAACCAGATACTATTTGGGAGATCTATTTGGGAGCAAAAAAGAAGAGAAAGACCTATGAGGAGAGAAGCAGAGGCACAGAACACAGGAAAGGCAAGAAGACCTGGAGAGGGGCATGAGATGAGAGCTAGAACAAGACACAAGATGCAGACTTGGAAAAGGAGAAGATGGATTATGTCTGAGTATTTGCAGGAGGACTAAGAATACAAAATCTAATGAAATTGTTATGTGAAGAGTCGACTTACGGTTTCAACTCCCAAATGATTTATAAGCTCAATAGTAAAGAATCATTGTCAAACTTTGCAGACACAGAAATATTTTAGATCAGAAAGTGAGGTGGATGCTGTACCCAAGCAAAGTTAATCAAAGATGCCAGTGTTTTATTTCAATGCCTTAAGCCTGACTACAGTGGTATATCCTGATACTTATTAGTATTAGGATGTACTGACAGTAATTGCTCAGGCAAGATGTGCAGCTTCCTGATCTCTGGTAAATGGCTTACAAGGGAAGATACCACCTGTGACACCCTCCTGTAAGGCATGATTTACAAAGTGCTGCAAGCTGGTGATTCAAATATGGACTTGATACAGTACCTGCTTGAAATTGCCCAGCAGGTAGTTAATGGTGATCCATCCATAGGCTCCTTCTTCCTGACCACTGATGATTCTGGCACCCTGGAAGTTGAAGGGAGCTGAGCGTAGTGTCTTCTCTACTGAGGACAAGACTTTGTCAGCTGCATTTTTATTCTCCAAGCTGGATGAATGGAAGAAAGGATGGAGTGACTCTGGCTGACAGCTCTCTGCAGCCTACGGGCTTTATTCCGAGTAGCCAGGCTGTAACTCCCCACCAAGTATTAATTATAACAGAACAGTCATTCATATGGGTACATCCAGATCTAACTGGCCATGTCCTTCTCTGTCACACCTTGACAGCACAGCTGCCTCCAGCTCTGACACTCACAGACCCTGCAGCTGAGAGTGGTACCTGGAACAGAGACCAGAGCTCTCTTACTCTCCTGGACTATGTGCTCTGGTAGAGATTGCACCATGGAGATCCCTCTCACTCTTTGCCATCACCATTATAGAAGAAATCCATGCACTCTGGTATCCCCAGGGAGGTTTCCCAGGTGATACATATATAAGATCAGCTCCCTGACCCAGCCAGGCAAGAGGTCTGGAGCATCCCTGTGAAAATCACAAATTGGCACTAAAGGAAGATATGATTATAAAGTTATTTCAACTTTGATGATCTCAGGCTGAGTCAAGGTATGTGGAGAGTCACAACGTGATTTAGCTCAAAAAATCCTGGTGAGGCCTAATACCAGACTGTGGGGGATGTCTGAGCATCAAGCTTGGGCACTGCTACCCTCCTGGTGTCTCTGCGCTACATATGGGTGCTGGAGAAGATGGAAGGTAGGCGTGAGTGGAAATGGACCTGCTGGGCAAGCAGAGGAAGAGCCCAGGAAGACTCGGGGCTTAGAGACCAGTGGCAGAAGAGGGTATCTGGGCAAAGTGTGAGCTGGCGTGTTTCCAAGGACTTTGCTCGAGAGGCCCCCACTGAGCATCCATGGTGGTCCCAGGCACAGTGCTGCAGGAGAAGGGGACAAGCCCTGCAGTACCTGAGAAGCCTCATGCCTGCAGTTGCTCCGAGGTAGACGGGTGTCTCTTGGTGCTGCTTTGAGGGAATCACCTCTTCTGCTTGTCGTAGGCACTGTGTCAGAGAGGGACCTGCCTCCTCCGTGGCATGGGAGTAACCTGAGATCCCAGGGCCTGCAAGAAACAAGGACACTTCACTGCTCAAACTCCAAGCATAACCCCAGAGCGCTGTCGTGAGCAGTCATGTTAAACTGTATCACTATCACAGGAAGCGACATCAGCCACCCTATTTCTGAGTTTTAGAAATCCTACAGCACTAAGCCTGATACATGCAGGAGTGGCCACAGCGCCCAACATCTGCTACCCGCTCTCCAGGAAGCAGGCTGTGAGCTCACGATGAGGGCTGCAGTAAGGCACATGGCTTGTTTAGTAGGTCCTGGACATCTGCAGACTCATCTCTGGCTCTGTCTGGGTGTACGCTGGATCTGCACCTGAAAATCCCTGACCCTTGAATCCCTGAACCCCCACTGTGCTGGGTTCTCTGGGGGAGGATGTTGTCACTTGTTTGTGTATTGTACATGCACACTACAGCACTGAGTGTTTTGCAGCCATCCCCTTCCATGCTAACCCAAAGAAAAATTCATCGTCCCTCCCTGCCATGTGTCCCCCAGTGAACAGTCTGACCCAGGACCAGTGCCTTCACGGGCAGCAGTGAAGCCTGCTCTGCATTTGCTCCAGGTTGCCATATGCTCAGCGTGCTGCTTGTGGCACGGCACGCTGCAGCACCGAGCAGTTATTGCAGCAGCTTGGTAACAGCACGGCTCTCCCCTGCGCTGCAGATGGGCCTGACGAGACCCCAGGCAGGCTCTGACAACACCTCTCCCCCTCCCCAGAGCACGGCCATCCACGATGGTCTACTCCGTTCCTTCTCATGTGCATCCTCAGAATTTATTTATGCCTTCCTAAATCATACAATAGCTACATAGCAATTAAACAGAATAAAAAATAAACCAGGACATATATAAGTTGAGCAACCTTGTCCTGCAAGACCAGTGCCCTGGCACAGGGGCCTTGAAAAAGAACAAACCATGCCCCCCCTCTCTCGCTGCCTGATGTTCATCCACACTTCAGCAAGGCCACACGAAGACATTTTTATTTATCTAAGCACGTTCTTTGGTGTAGTTCTTTCCAAAAAGCACTTACTTCCAAGCATCCTAAAAACAAAGGGAAAAGTGGATCCGGCTTTCCTCCCAGGAAGGTCAGGCACATACAGCTCCCGGTGGGAAGCGGTGGGATATACATCAGCTCACATAACACTGTTTTCACTATTGGCCTCTTCCTCCGGTTTTCTCCTCCCCCACCCTTTGCTTGCCTTCTGTTCTTCATCCCGTGCCCCTTCCTCCCTTTTCTCCTCTTACCTTCAACTTTACACACCTCCACCTGCTGCACCACCCCAGTGTCGTTCTCCTTCTCCGCTGGCCACTCATAGATGTACAGGTTAGTGTGGGACGACCCCGCATCCAGCACAATCCCATACTGTGGGCAAAACAGAGTTGTCATTGCACCTGAGGTGCCGAACCAGACACAGCGTGCACTGGTCTCCACACGCGGGGGGACCAGAAATGAAGAGGCTATCTGGCAGTTGTGGGAACATGCTGTATCATTAGTCTCCTCAGTAGCGATTCAATGCAGTTTCCAAAGGGATACAAGAGGAGAGAAGCAGCAAAATTGGAACTACTTAAGAGATGATCCCCTGTGAAGCCGTATCTGTTTTTACCATGAAGATTTAAAAGGTGATACTCGAGGTGCATGAAGGCAGGGATTAGCCAGACAAGGGCAGCAGTGTCTCCTGGAGCACCATGCATGCCTAACCCCACCCCCCCCCAGCTTGGCTTGCTTTCCTGCAAGAACTCCAGCCTATAATACCTTAATATTCTTCGGAAGAGGCTTGTTTTGGGTCACTGCTACAGCAATTAAAGCAATTACAGCCAAAGTAGAGAGGAATCCCAGGATGAGTAGAATCTTCCTTGTCCGGGACATCTTTGGTTTGGTACCTGCGACTAGAGCAGAAAAAGGATGTTGTAATCCTAGTAGCCCATCTTACCTCACCCAAAGGTCTTCAGGCACTTTCCTGCAGTCCCTTTCCTCTCTGTAGCATCTGCCTTTGCCCTTCCCTGCTCCCATCTCCTGCTCCATGTCCTTGTGTAGGATTTCTTAGAGGCAGAGCTCAGCCCTGGTGTCCTGCAGATTTGCTCTTGTGGACTGTGCCACATCTCCGTGGGCTGCCCTGTGCCAAGTGGTGATGAAGGAGGACTTTAAGATGCAGCTTATGGTTCACCTGTCCTTGAGGTACCTGCAGGTGACTGAGCACCTGTACAACAACAGCATCTGTACGAGGCAAACACTGTCTTCTCCTATAGCTCTACATTTGACTTAATAATCACTGAGACACTGAAAGAGCAGACTACTAGTATATAAACAACATAACCCTGTGGAACTCAAAGCTTTAACCCCTCTGACATTTTGTCCTAGTATACTTTATGTTTCAGGTTTTTACAATGTTTATAACAGTTTACGACATCCTCATCACTGGTAATGCATGTAAGAAGTCTAACGCTCAGTTCAGTGTGTAACAGTCAGTTCACGCAATGCTGTCCTGCACCTTGGCAATGCTATACAGAAAATATGATCTGCACACCACAGGGTATTTAAGAACTCTGTGGAGATTTTTGATGCCACTTCTCGAGACCAGAAAATTATGAATAGTCTGTATTTACAGAATTGGCATAACATGGTTAAAAATGACACACTTTGCAAAACTTGTGCCAGTTTGATTCCTTAACTGTTACTGATATATTTGGTATGACCTACCTAACAAATTGACATTTTTGTGGCTTAAAATACATGGTTAGCAGTAGGATTCTGTAAAAAAAAAGCTGTTGATGGAAATAATTCACAACCAATATGGTATTTGAGCTTTCAGAACTGATATACATATACCTGCGTGTGTTATCGGCTAGCATAATGCTGTTGATATTTTTGTGCTTTGGATTCTCCTTCACATAGTAGAAATCTTACTTCACAACTTAGGCTCAGCCAATTTTGGTATTGTTTAATAGAATACCATCTTCCAACACAAAGCTCTCCAAAGGGAATCAGCAAAAGTATTTTCCAGATTTATAACTTAGCTGTAAAGTCGTTACAACTAACAACTAGCCTTCGCACTCTAGGGCTCGTACCTGCTCCCACTGCAACATGAAATCTATTTCTACCTGCGCTGATACTCCATACTCAAACCCACTGATTGCTGGACTGCTCACACAGGTACTAGTTTCTCTTCTCCTTACACACAAATACTCTAGGAGATGTTTAGAAGTACGTTATGGGTCATCCAGGGTGACAATACCTCTGTGCAGGCAACCAGATCAACTATCTTCATGCTCCAAGAAAGTAAGGTAACTGAACCTGCTCTGCATCTGCGTGCCAGAACTTGAGTTCCAGAGGCCATTCTCCAGCCCTCAGGTGATACTGGGTCAATGCTCCAAATCCATCCTGGCACCTCACATCACACATGCAAATATGAAAAGCATCCAAGTTCTGAACAGGGTCATCTTCCAACTACTCTGGTTTCACATGAAAGGTAGTCCTAGATGCCAGAACTATACAAAATGTTACCCAACCTTACAAATGATCCAAAATCCCAGAGATGTTTTCTGAAGTTGGCCCAAGTGAAAAGCAGCAACTCACCTCCAGAAATCTCTAACTGTAGACAAATGATGTCTTCCCACCTACCTAGAGAAAAGGGAACCTAAAAGTGCTAAGAGAATTTGTTTTGAAGATCTCCCTGCAGGCAGGTCAATTGGAAAACTAATGCTGACCTGGAAATCTGTGCTCCCTCTCTTTGCACTCATGTGTAAGTCTGCTGAGGCTAACTGTGAAATTTGGAAGCTTGTTATGCTCACATTTTGGGAGTGTCTGTTAGAGGCACAGCATGCTTGCCAATATCGCCAAGAATGCAGCTTAAAAAAATAGCCTAGTACACATACCAGACAGCAGGAGGTAAGAATGCATTTCATACAGCTTTATTCAAAAAGGCCCCAGAACTCATGGCTTGAAGTGATTAGAAACAACAGAGCATGACAGCTGGGAGACTTTTCTTATTGGAGAGAGTAGTTGGCTCAGGTTAGGATAACACTGAGCATGTCTGTTGAACAAAAATTATTTTAACACTAGAAAAATGAATAAAACCAGATGCTGTAATGTAAAATTAGCTGCACGGTATAGATATGAAGCTAGCACGCTTGAAAACTGAAACTGCTGCTGACAGTTGCACAGCACGTCCATGTAATTTTGCCACTCTTACTCTGAGATCTCGCCTAGAGGCGGCCACTAACAAGTTTGTTGGGTATTTATGGTGATAGGAACAAAGGATGGGTGACTTTGCACCATTACTAAGTGTTTCGAACTTCCTGTTGTGATGGGTATTGTCTGCCTGCTGTATCTTTTCAGCAGCCACACTGGAAGTAGCAGCATTAGCAGCAAAGCAAGAATTTTCTCACTGTAATGGACCACTCCAATAAACAGCCATAGAAATCCCTTGTCTGTAGGCAGAGGCGTAACAATAATTGTCTGCATCCCACCTGCAACCTGAGATTAGTCATTTTATTCCAAGGCACTTTATTTCCTTAACCCTGAACATGACTTGCCTGCTAAATTTCAGCTCAGTGTCATGAGCACTTTTCAGGACTCTGGAGGTTATAAATATGTGAGTTCATTGCTGTATCCCACACCAGAGCATCCACATCTGTGTGAACTCTAATGCTACCATGCAGCATTTTGTGGAAACATTTCATACAAGAAAAAGTACAAAATGATAAGTATAATCCAGAAGGTAGCCTACCAAAGCAATAACCTTCCAAACAGTACTCAAAGAGTACAGGCTTGAATAATTATTTAAAAAAAAGAAAACCGCAACATTACAAATCCAGATAAAGATCCCTTTTCTGTACACTTGGTTACCTCCATCAGCTCCAGACATAATTGCAGGTCCTGCAGCAGCTAAAGAATTAACTTATTCCCTAGACTCCTCCAGCTCCTCTGCACTCCCCATTCACCTTGCTGAATGCCAGGCAAACACTCAGTCTCCACCAAGTGGGGCACTACTGGACCCTCTAGCACCTCTGATTGCCAGGCCCCAGGACTTTTCTTCTACTAGGAGTTTTCCTCAGCTAAAGATGAAGCAGGCGTGATCTCTGTGCCTAGCCAGAACCCAGAGAGACATTTCTGCCCACTGTAAGTGGTGATAAAAACATCACGTAAGGCCATAAGTAGGCATAGCTCAGAGCTGCCTGGTACTGGAGCCCTGCCTGCCTGCAGAGGCATTAAGCACTCTCCAGATGTTGGAGCACAGCCCAGATGCTCAGGCATCACTGTCTGTTTCTAATTTTGGTCTTTTTGGGTTTTTTTTGTAGGGGCTACCACTGACTCCATCCAGCAATTGGTGCAGGTCCCAGAACATAAACAGATCTAATATCCTTTCCACCACTGAGCTAGCTATCTACTGAGAGTGACGTTGGCAGCCACTCCAGCGAACAGCAGTTTTGCTGCAGAAACCCTGTTGTGCTCAGTGAATAACCCAGGAAGGACCGCACCAGCGTGGGAGGCAGCTCTGTGTGAATGCAAGGAAGCAGGATCGTCCCCAGTGTCTTCCAGAGCCTCAAGGCAAATAGGAAGCTGCTCCTCCAGCTGAAATCACGCTCAGTTACTGGCAGCTCTGCACGCCAGGAGATGTCACTCACAGCCAAGGCTGCCCACCTCCCAGCTCCCTTCTCACCAAACAAGACTTAGCAACAAATGTTAAAAGAAATCAGGCAGCCAGCTGCTTTTAGAGATGCAATAAGGAGAGGCTAAGGCTGGTTTAAGGACCAAAATAAGGATTGTCACACAGAAAAGGAGAGATGCTGTGGATAGGCTAAAGCCATGCTCAGTTTGGTTAACCTCATTGTGACTCATCTCTAATAAATACAAATACCGTTCTAAGCTCTAGCTTAGCACAACAGCTGAAGTTGTTTGCTCTTTCCTTTGGATGGTCACACTCAGCCTGTTACAGATGGGATCACAAGAGGTTGTGCTGCAAGGCCACCACTTTTCTATTGCACAGGTACCACAGTGACAAGAGACAGTTCCCCACTGTCACCTTTATGCTCTCAGGACACCTCTGATCAGAAATATTCTCATTTTCAGCCTTAACTTATTTATTGCCAGTTTATTCCCTCTTTGTTCCATCTCTGTATCAAAACCTCTGTAACTCTCAATCCTCCTGAAATTTAATCTCTTAACCAATTTATAAACCGTGATCCTTTCTGAATTTTTGTCTTTCCAGCCTTCATCTACCTGAACAATCCAGCAGCCCCTCCTTGCCTAGAGAGTAATCTTTTATTTTTCTTAAGCATTCCTGACCAGAGGCACAAAGCAGCTAGCCTTGCACAGCAGTGCACCTGTTTCACCAGGAGACCATACAGTCCCAGCCTAAATGAAGTGAGGCGGGGACCTGTACTACCTCAGACACACGATCCCATACCATCACTCCCAGCGCTAAGTCAACCCAGCACCTCTCTATGCAACCCCAGCAACTCTGTGTTTGGTCACATTTAATTAAGTTAGCTGTGCCTCATGCTGTAAGCAAAGGGAGTTCCAAGATAGACTGCCTGCTGCCCACGAGGCTCAGAGTGACGACAGAGTAAGACGGCATCTTACGAATCCTGCCCATCAGCTGGCAGCTACCTCTGCTGCTGATCACCCACGCTGCTGCTACGGTCTGCGGGGAGTCTCTCCAATAACTGGTTTCCTAAACACACATCCAGGCTTCGGGGGAGAGCTGCTGGGTGCTCGTGCAATCGCATAGTCCAGCAAGTGGAAACGCAGTCTACGGAGATCCTGAACCTAAACATATCAAAGACACAGCACAGTGCTGAGAAGCCACTGTATTATGACCCAAAGGGACACAGACATACCTGAAGACTGAGAAATGGGAAAAAGATGGATTGAAATGAGTCAGCTGCCACTGCATTTTTAAAGCAAGGAGCAACAACTTGCCTGCCTGCTGACATAGCACAGGAGCCCACGGCTGAAGGGTGCCTGAATCCCTCAGCAGTCTGAATGCATGCAGCAACTGTGACTAGCTCAGCGGCACAGGGTGGGCAGCTTGGGCAGAAGGAGCATCCCCCAGGACAGGTGCTTGCAGACAAGCATCATCCAGGTCAGCAGAGAGCTCAGTAGAGAGGGGCTCTGGCAATGGCACCCATGCACGTTTACTAACTGCGGGAATTCATGCCTATGAAGTTCTGCCAGCAGCGGTGGCAGGGAAAGGGGATGGGATCAGTCAGTGCTGCTGCTCTTCAGGGTGGATAAGGGGACGTGCACATTATCATCCTGCTGAGGGAAGGTGACATTTCAGTAGTCATGATGTTATCAGGCTGAATTGCATGCTTGGTGAGGTTGCTGAACTTATCTCAGGTTTTGAGGCATGCTTAACTAAAAGGCACTCCTGTCTTCAGACTCACCACAACCAAACATCTCAGTTCATAAACACTCAGAAAAGCCACACTGCTTCATTTATCAGCCCTTTTCTGAAGTTTTCTCTGCCCCCATCTGACTTCTTACTCATTCTTCATCTGCCTTTTTTATTCAAACATGTTCTTGTCAAAGTTATCTAGAAGATTTTGCTGCAAAGTAATGTAAACCACCTGTTTCAGGCCAACATGTTGGAAAAGTCTTTTCCTAGGCTGACGATAGGCTCGGGTCTGTCTTAGAATATACATAAAAATGCATATACAGTAAGTGAATTGCTTTAAGAGGTTTTATTTCAAACTATCAGGGCAAGATACTGAACATGTTGAAATCAGAATTCAAGCTCCAGATCAGGATTTTACATCACTTTTTACAGCTGTTATGTGGAACAGTGTGGGAGGCCCTGCTCCAAGTTTTAATTATTCATATGGCAAAGATCATGGCCTAAATACCAATTGATCTCTGGCCCTCCTTGTGGTGTTATATACAGTTATAAATACACAATTACTGGATTATATTTTTCCAGATAAAATACTTAAGTGCTGAAGTACAAACACTGAAAAGTCAGTGAAACTGATAATCCAAACAACGTAATATGTTTTTTTTGGATGCTGTCTTTCAGAGACATTTGATACTTTGAAATCACACAGCCCTACAAGTCTCAAACCCCAGGAGACTCGTATGGATCTAGGCTACGCAGCCAGGCAGAGTGCTTGAACCAGTCTGCGCCATGTGCACACACGTGTGTGTTAGTGAGCTGGAAGATGGAGTAAAGACCGCACCTATTATATCTGTGACAATACCAAATTGGGAGCAAAAGCACACTGACACATAGGACTGGAATTCAAAATGAATTTGATAAGTAGGGGAAAGCCTAGGGAAAACATCCAACTCATTTTAGTAGGGACAAGAAAAAAAATGATATTTAGAAAATAGCCACCGCCCAAAACAGCGTGGTGAGCAATTAGTTAAGTAGCACTTCCAGAGAAAACATTCTTGCAGCTATAGCAGTTTGCAGTAATCTTCCCTCCATCTAACACTGGCAAAGCCTCCTATGAAGTTCTACACCCAATTTTGGACACTGCCTTTGAAGAAAGATATGGACCACTTGGAGAAACTCCAGAAGAGAACAAGAAGAAGGATCAGAAGTAAAAACTTGACCTATGAGGAACGATTGAAGGAATTGTATTGTTTAGTGTAAAAGGAGAAGAGCAAGGGAGACACGTTCACTGTCTTCAGACAAATGAAGTCTCTATTTGCCAGTGCTGTTACAACTGATCCTGCCTCAGAGCAGGGCTGGCTTCTGGACTTTCTCCCAGCTCTGTTCCCTCAGTTCAGAAGCCAGAGAGTTAGCAAAAAGAGGGTGCACAAGAAGAACATAAGCCATGCTGTTAGCAAAGGCCAATGCAATGCATGTGCTCTCCTCATGGGACACATCTGCATTTGAATAAATCTGTTCTCTCCTTCCCTCAGCAAAGCTTCAGGCTGCATCCAGACCTAATTCAGCCATGGCAGCCACCGTGCTATATGCTATCCATATGTAAAACCCTGCTTGGGGTGGGAGCACCTCATCCTTTTGTTCCCTTTAGAGCTGTAACTGGGATATGACCCTGGGAAAGTGCACAGGACACATTAGAGGAGCCCTGTTTTCCTGGAAAAAAAAACCCAACAAAACACACAGCAATCCTGGAGAGCTGGCGGGTGCTAGAGCCTGTAAAAGCTGAGCAGCAGCAGAGATGGACAAAGGAGCAGGCAGCACACAGGGCCCTTCTCTCCCTCTCCACAGCCGCCCGCACAGCCAGAAGTGGCACAGAGGGGCTTTGTGCTCAGGGCAGTCCCACAGCCCTGCTTACATTGGCCCAGGGGCACGGGTTTACTGCTGGAGGGGTGATGTCCAGGGGGTTCCAGGCAGGATCCCCTACGACTTGGGCTACCCCGCCAACAAATCCCCCATTCACTCTGCGCACGAAGCAGATTCCCCCTCTGGACACCTTCCCGCAGCACCCAGCAGCGCTGGGTGCTCTGCTCAGCCTCCCCGGCCGCTCTGCAAGGCACTCACACTGCTTCCCATCCCCACGTCATAGCCCCTCTCCCTGTTACTACACACCGTCCCCACCAAAGCTTTTCTGATGCTTGTTCATTAAATAGTCTCTCTACGGGAAGGTATTCTTCTGGATTACATCCCAGCAATCAGACCAAGAAACTCAATATTCTCAAATACAACCAACAAGTGGCAGGATACCGCTGGCACAGTGACATTTAGACTGTTAATTTTCACATTTATTTGATGTTTACTGGGCTTCTAAGCCTGTACCCTATTTGTGCTCATTTCTTTAGGACTCACACATCAAAGAGGTTTTCAAATCAGAAGAAGTAACTGTTATCAGTTACATCAGTCTCCTACCAGGCAACTTCTGGTATTCATTTGCTATGAGCTCAAACCAAATTTTAACCGGAAAAGATTTAGTGCCATTACCCACAAAGCTTGAAGTTTCATCAGAAAATACCCAGTGAGTTCAAGATGGCTTCTCCCCCCCCAGTTTATCACCTAGGCTACTGCTTAAATATACTGGGCTATCACATCATGTGAAGGCATTTATTTTTCTTTCAGAGAAAAAAGAAGCATCAAGCACTGACACCTTTCAGTTTTGTTATTATTCATAGTTCCAATATGCTGACTTGCAATGGGCTAACAGTGCTGCTAAGCTTCCTTTTGCGCTCAATATCCTTACATTCTTCTTTGCTCCTCTTAAATCTCTGGCCATAATTGTTTCCTTATGCTTTTGAACATCATCTACACTTTCCAACTTTAAATTTGTATTAATTGTAGCTTCCTTTTTTCCTCCTAAAAATGCATCTTTTAGAGCTGTTATTTTTCCAATGATCATAACTTTCAACTCTTGGATTAAGACTTTTGGGGAATAGAATAAGTCAACAGACTGCTGATTCACATTCCTATTTGGCTATTTTAAATACTCTGCTGATTCAGCTCAAGTATTTTTAAATATGGGAAGTAACACCTAGTAGCTCTTAAAATAAGTTATTTGTTGACTTTACATTACTCATAATAATTCATAACTCATATCAATGTTTCTTTCTCTATCAAGACTGGGGCCGATATATTTTTCTCCTCATGCTGGAAGTAACACATTGCAAATTATGAGATGGTCACCCTCGGTTTTGAGGAATTACCATGTCATTCACTGAAATCCACCATCATATCAGCTTTCCTCATCCCTAGATAGACAGTCAATGCTTTTCTCTGCCTCCGGCATCCTGGCTGATAACAGGCACTAACCTTTACCCACTCTGATCACTCGTTCCCAGTTCAACGCCAGCCAGCTATTGCGTACAACTATTTAATTATTATTGTTGCTGTCAAAGACAGCAGGGCCACTGCTTTAATAGGAAGATTGGTGATGTGTGAGTCACATCGCCAACCCAGTACAGCCCACCCATCCCTGTGCCCCATCAGCCACCCACACCAGGGGGATGTAGAAGTTGCCATAGCAAAAGAAAGGAAACAGCCTCCAGAACAACCGTTCCCCTGCTTCAATGCCCACATAGGGTCAGCAAGATCAGAAACTTCCTGGAAAATACAAAGTCCTGAGCACTGTAAATGCTGCTACCCCCAACAGGAGGTTCTAGCAGGGAAAACGCATCCAAACCCCTCGCCACAGCACAGCTCTGTGCCCAGGTGCTTATAGTGGTGCCAAAATACGCCTTCCCAGTAAGCCACCAGTCTCCCCGCATGCCCTCTCCCCTCCACTGACAACCACTCCTGCCTCAAAGAGGCTGAGGCCGCCAAGCCCCTCGCCACTTCTCAAGGATATTTTTCTTTGAATCACAGATTCCTGTGATCGCATTGAGCAACACTACCGCTTTCAGGGGCTCACTTCCCCAGCTTCCAAAAAAACAACTCGACTGCCCAAAGTGGCACATATAAGCAAACAGAGCAGCCGCCAGCGCTGCTGCAGCCGTCAGGAACCCGAGCTTCCCGAGTATTTCTGCACAGCAAAGCAACCAGATTTTCTCCTGAAGTTTCACTTCCCACTCAGGACTGAAAACCATTGGAGACCGACTGCAGAAGCAAACTCTGTTCCGGGCTGGTGCAGCATCAGCAGAGCCACTGGCAAAGCCCCCGTACAATGAGGCCACACGTGTGGAGGAACAGATGATGCACATTCCCCCGCAGCCCCATTGCTGGGGTGCTCATCTGCACATGGGATATTGCCTACACCTGGTTTTTGCCACCCCTTGCAAGTGTGATTTCCAGCACAGGTGTTTGCTCTTAGATTGGCATATCTCAGGCCTGCAAGATAACCAGTGAGTTTTTACTCCCTTATCATGCATAGTACTCACTTGCAGCAGGGAAAACTGTAGGGACCTTCCCTTTGCAACTAATTCTAGCAGATGAAGCTAGACCCCTTGCTATCCAGGCAAGGCAGCAGCCCCAGTGCCTCCTTTCAGTAAGCCAAGGTTAAGCCTGCATGCATAAAAAGATTGCTCTCTAGTTAACCACGTCCAGATTTGCCCCCTTACCTCCAGCTATCAGCACTGGTATCTTCATTCCTCATTGCAGAGCACAGGACAGGGAACAGCTGGGACAGTTTGTCTGCTGCTGGGGAGTGCATCCACTGTCTAGGCTTTTCGGAAAAATATACTGACTTCTCAGAGGTCAGCTTTAATAACTAGGATTCCCACAAACCATGAGGAGAATTCAGCACATGATATTTGGCATGAATATCATGCTCTGTTCCTCATGCTGCTTCAATTTCCATTTCAAATAGCAGGAAACAAATTACCCTGTGGTATTTTTCAGGACAACCAATGGGAAGAACACGGGACCAGCCTCGGTAAAGTGCCCGAGCATAAGAAGAAATACTTTTTAGATATGGCAAAGGTAACGGAAAGTAAAAGTGAAATATGAATCTAGATTTTCATGGTCAGAAGAGCACCTTGGAAGGGCTGGAGCCTCGTGCAAACGTGGAACAAAAGAGCAAAGGAGTTTTGATGGATGAATGGGTTGGCACAGGATGTTAATCTCCAAAGTTCAGGTTACTTATTACCGGTACATTCAGTGAATCCCAGGGAGAATTAGACACAAGAAAGCAAACCCATTTATAATCAACAGTAGTTTGGCCTTAAATTTGTATGTCTTCGTTACTCCCCTGCCCAGCCCCAAAAGCTCTTGCCTCAAATAGTTCAAAATGCAAACACGAAATATTTTGGATAGGGCAAGCACAGGCACACAGTGGTGACAAGGGACTGTCACAGCAACCCATCCTTCCGGCGAGTGCCCGAGCTGCCTTGTCTGTGTGCGTGACAGCAAGGGGCTGCTGCGGAGGCATTAAACCACCGTCATTTCCAGGTGACTGAGCAGCCCCCAGGCACCTGCAGAGACTGCACCCAGCACTGGGCCCAAACAGACATTGCTGCTCTGTATCTTCCCCGGAGGGGTAAGAGTACAAGCTGCTCTCTGCTCCCAGCAAAGAGGTGCAAAGCAGGGGAGTCCCGAGCTCTTCTGTAACACTTGCCTCCAGCTTTCTGCTCCATGCTTTAGCCTGTGTGTCCAAAATTCCTTACTGGGACAGAGGAATCACTCTTCATTGTCAAAAGCCAACAAAATAGAGGTTACTTCAGCTGAAGATGTGACAAGCTTGTGACGTGGCCACTGCAAAGGGGACAGATTTATAGCATGGAAAAGAGCCACCACTGGCTCTGTTATGAGCCCAGCCGCTCACAGCAGCAGGGATGGCCAGCAAGCCCGTGCCCACGCAGAAAGCAGCTACAGGTCTGCTGCTTCCCAAGCTGAAGCCAGAGGCCACCTTCCAGACGCAGGATCCCCAGCCCAGCAGCAGCGCTCCCAGCAAGTTCACATGAGCACAGGCTGCTTTCCTCACGTCTCCGGCAGGAGCAGGGACATTGAAGAGGTTATTTATTAACGTCTCTGGGACAAAGGAGCAAGAAAGAAAACAAATCTATTTATAAATCAACTGAAGAGAAAAGTTGTGACTAATGGTCTCCTTTGTAATTCCTTAAGGGTGGCCTGGAGCTGCCCTGGCATCACTTCTTGTAATGCTGAATCAGCAGAACAGCCCCACTTGTGCAGGAAGTAGCCTGATAAGGGCAGAATAGCCCTGAAGAAGAAAGCACTAACTTAGGCTGCGTCCAAATTTTTCTTGGTTTCTGCTAGAATTTGGGAAGACTGATAGTGGTCAGCTTTCTCACCACTAAATACCAGCAACTCACATTAGCATCTACCTCGGCAATCCAGGACGTATGCTTTCCTCTGGGACCAGGTAGAAACAGGATAGAGAGAGAAAACTCATGCGAGAGCTGTCTCAAACAATACCAGTCAGTGCCAGCTGAGCTCTCGGATAGGACCATACAAATCCTAAATACTTTGCCAGACTTTTTCCTTTGATAACATTTCTCAAGGGGAGAAGAACAAAACCAAAACACTGTTCTGTTTAACCGTTACCCATAGCAGAGAAAAGCTGAGCTAAAGTTTCCAGCAATTATCAGTACAAAATCCTAAAATAGACATGCAATGTACTATTTTTTAATTTAAAACTGGCTGAGACAGGAGTTTTATCATGTGAATTGAAAGCTGTGTAAGAGCACAAGGCAACATATCAAGATGATGAGACGTATTAGAACAGCAGCATTAAAATGGTCAGTATAGCACTGATGTGGATGAAGGAGCAAAGGCCTCAAGCAGAAATGACAAACTGCACTGTAATTCATTGGGAGGAACTGCACATCCAGGAAGGACAAACAAATAATGTCCAAAGTATCTATGGAAACCACCATCCTACACAGGAAACAATAAAACTTGGAAAACTACAAACATAAGAAAAATAGCGCAAACTTCAGATACTCATCAGGACAATAATTCTAATTGAAAGCAGGATTTGATCCCAAAGAGACGAGGCCTCACAAAGAGATGTGAGGTATGGAAGTGAGGGCTAGCAGGCTGAAGGAGAGGTATGCCGTAACTCTGCAAAGAGAAATCTCCTCAGAGCAGATGTGGGAGCCCTAGCTCTACAATCCGTTTATAAACTGGCTGGGCTCCCACACCACTGATACGGATGACTCATTGGATCTCCTCCTCAGCCATGACCTGCTCACCCTTTACACACGCACAGCAAGTCAACTTACTTTGGGAACAGTGAAGGCAAAAGGGTGGTGAATAGTTTCAGTTTTATTCTTTCCTGACAGCATCTGACAGCTTTCCTTGCTCTCCTGCTTTGTCAGATATTTTTGCCCAGTAATTTTCAGCCCTCAGAGCCTCTCACATTTCTTTTTGGACCCAATTACATTTTTGTACCACTGATCACACCAAAACAAAAACTCCTTAAACTCTGCTGAGCTTACCAGTTATAAACAAAGGTTTCACAGCTTTTTCTCATTTAAGAATAGAGTCATTTTTAATGTAGCTCTGATAGACCTTACGGAACAGTAAGATGATACGTGTTTCAAAAAATTGTTTCAGTCCCATTTTCTCCCCCAGGCTTGCTCCCCCTGTACTCACATGCACCGAGCTCACTCTGGCAGGATCCTGTGTGAGATGGGACCAAGGGTGCCAGTGCCAAGACCTCACTGCATCTCCTGGGTTCTTCCTCAGTGGCAAGCTACAACTTTTGAGCAGGTCTTTTGCCATCTTTAGGAGCTAGCGGTTACTACTGTACGATCCCTTTGCCTCAAAATCTTGCTTACCTCATCCTTGGAGAGTCCTAAGACAGGTGGCTGCTTAGTCCCTTCCCCCCCCTCCCCATTTTGGGTACCTTAGCTCCCACAGTCTGCCTTCCTGCTGGGGGAAGAGGAGGACGACTTGCACACAGGATGTGCTGTGACTTTGCTGTTATCCTTTTATTATTGGAGCACAGTCTTTTCCCCTAAGGAGTCATCTGCACAGAAGCTTTATCAGCACCCATGCCTTCTGCTGATGTCAGCGTGAGGCTTATCAGGGGGCAGGCTGCTGGGCTTGTCGGAAACACCATGTTTGTCAGTGTTTACCCAGTTTTACTGCAATCAGTCACATCTTTAATTATCAGTACAGGCCATTCTTTTAACCCTTGCTCTGTTGCTTCCTCTAGTCATTTCACACACACACGCACTTCCATTCATGTTTTCTTCAGGCCAGTTGCAGTATTTCTACTTCTGCAGCTGCATGCCTGCCTTATACACGGTGTGCCGGGACCTTGTTTCACAGACCATCATCGTGGCTGTGAAAAGGTCTCCTTGGCTTGGTTAGGTTACAGGCAACTAATAACAGCAAAGAAAACAGATTTTAGCACTGATCTGGGGTCTGCTTCTGCACACCTGGATGCAGTCGGGTCTCCTGCACAGAGCTCACAGCGCAGCATACACAAACGCAGCACCAGCAGCAATCTGTTGGAAATTGGAGGATGCTGAAATCCAAGAGAGCAGCAATGCAGCCTGTCCCTGGGTATCACTACCAGGTTCCCCACAAAGGATTTTAAACAGTTTACACCTAAGATCTCACAGCATTGTTAGAGCTGGAGCTGTTCTCAGCCTGTCACGTGCAGAGCAGCTCCCTGTGACAGTATGAAGCGAGACCACTGTCACCACTGCAGTGCAGACCTGATGGTGTTCCTATACCCAAGCCCACAAGGAAGCTGGCAATAACCTCAGTTTCCCCCATAAAGCTCCTGGTGAGACAGGATAACTGCAATTATCCCATAGCAGAGCCACAAGACTCACAAGGAGGCTTTTGTGCACACACATTTTCTCATGCTCGTGTCACAGTCTTATGAGTCCAGCGTTCTCCCGGCCCCAAGACATCCTGGCCTTGCTTGGTGTCTTTCTCACTATTCCCAGGCTCCCCTTGACTTTGTGGCTTATCACAGCTGACTCCAGCTCTCAGCAGCACTGTCTGCCCAGAACACATGGGACCTAATACCAAACAGGTAATGCTGGAGCCAACAATGATACTTTTCAGTCTGTTCAACCTCAGTCTTTCCCTAATAAACTGTAACATTTAAACACTTAAATTTGTCACAGTGCTTTCCACCCATATACAGCCAAGCAGTTGACAGATGTCAGCTCCATTAGCCCCATTTTCCCAGATGATGAAAGAGCACAAGAGAGCAGCAAAGACCCAGCCTGATGCTCTGTCCCCTGGACCGCCTCATCCATTTGTGTGGGAAACTCATGAACCAGGCAGGACATGGGACATGCCGGAGAGGCAGAGTTCCCAGGGAAGGAGCAGCACACTTCAGCTACACCTACTCTTCAATTCATCTTCCTGTCATTTTGATATATTCTCTCATGTTCTGCCAGACTAATAGCAACTTGGAGATTATTGGTATAGTAAAGTACACATGACTCATACTACAAGATCTAAGTAGTTCTGCTACAACTTTAAGAATGTGGGGAAAAAGAATCAAAATTGTCATTTAGGTTAGGAGAAACATGCTGGAAAAGAGAAACACAGGCAGCAGAGCCCCGTAGCAGGAAAGAAGGCATTCCCTGTGTTTCCTTCCCATAGTTTGACTTCAGTGGCAGAGGTAGAAGAAACCAGTAGAATTAAAAGAGTTTACTACTTTATAAAGGCATTAGGGACTAATTGCAGTCCTGCTGTGTTATATATAATCGCTATGAAATGCTAGTAAATCTAAAGACTAACCACTACACCACAACAAAAAAGTCCAGAGATGCGGTTTGCAGTAGATTACAATGCAAGTTTAAAGTTGCAGTCTCCTGAGAAGTAAATGGGCAGAGGAGGCTCTCCAAGATCCCTATTTACAGAAGGGCATCTATTCCCAGCAAGGTTTATGGGTTCCAATTAGCATTTGCTCAGACACCAAGTGGCAACAACACTAAAAGGTCCTTAAATTGGTAGAGAAATTACTAGCCTCTGGAGCTTAGACATGTTTTGTAACCGAAAAAGCAACTGTAAAATTACTGTCTTTAGCAAGGACTTCACAGCACAGGGTCAGGTTCTGTTGTAAAACACTATTTTTAAAATGAAGTGCAAAGGCTTAGTTTCCCAGTGCAGATTCTTTTTTCTAATACATATATATATATTTTTACCAGCCTACTCTTCAGATGGGTTAAGTTCTCTGGTCAGGCTGATGCAATCACAAGTGCAATGTGGGAAAGAGCAGTGGTATTGACAGTCATTTTCATCAGGCAGGGTAGAGATAGGTTAACCACTCCTCATGTGTTAAAACTACTTGCTAAACTCATCTTTAAACTTGCAACCAATTAATTTCAAAAGAAGGTCTTCTCTCTGGTTAATGACAGAACAAACCTTAAACACTACTTCTGGAACATTCTTTTCTTCTTTTCTTTATGGCTTTCATGCTTTTTGCCACAACAGTATTACAGTATTTTTAAGTCTTGTAAACAAGAACCTGACCACTAGCTTTACCAGAATAAAGTTCTTTTCAGCTTCAGCTGGTTTCACGTTTACTGCAATCTCAAAGCTGAAAAACAGTAAGCTTCCTGTACTATTTCAGGAAAGCAATACTAAATATACAGAAGCTGTAGATCAACTTATTGGGCATATTCAATTCAAGGCAAAATTGCAGATTTCCAGTGTGTTTCCCACAAAGCAGCTGGAGCCAGCAGCTAAGGGCTGATCTTGGCCAAGAGCAGATGTTCTCCCTGGCAAGATCTGCCCCCTGCCATTCTGGCAAAGAGCAGGTAAGAGGTAATGACAGTTTTCAGCAGAGGAACAAATCCCATCCTGTTACCTGTCCTCCCCACCACCCAACCCTCACTCCATATAGGAGCTCCATCTTCCCTCCCACTGTGTGCCTGCTCCCTGGTCTTTGCCATACCCATGGATGTGCTTCCACCTCATCAGCTGTGCTGCAGGTCCTCCAAATTCTCTCCAGCCCTCACTTCTGGAGGACTCTTCGCCCTTCTTGCTAGGGACCAGGGAGGAACATGCAAAGGCTGCTGCCTCCCCTGCCTCAGCTGCAGCATCGCTATTAGTTAACAGTAAAAACCACAGCAACTGCCCCAGCAGTTCCCACCACACCACTGCCCTGGGAACCCTCTGAGCCGACTGTGAAAATGCTGTGAACTGAGGGGTTGAAGTGGTTTCTATGTCCTCAGCTGCTGATTCACCATTTCCAGGCAGCAGAGCTTGAAGGCCAGTTATAGTTTGAGCTTTGGCTGAGAAATTGAAGATAGTTAATGAAAAAACTAGCAAAGTTCTCATACTTTTGTTAAAATAGGACCGTTTTGTTTTCATTCACTTTCCCCAGGAGCAATCTGGCATTCACCACCCCATATGATCAAGGCAAAGATTCTCAGGAGGATCAGAAACAAAGGGGAGAATAGAAACTGAACTAAGATCCTTTAACTTCTACTTATGTAAAATAAAAACGGTCACTCAAAGGTGCAAGTCCCAGCCCGTAAGCCATCCAGCCACCCTGTAGGGGTTTCATTTTGGTCAGAAAAGCTGTAGCGTACAGCTGGATGAAGGTCACAAGGGAGCATGGGACAGTGCGGAGCAGACTGATGGGCACGTGCCTCCTCATACCAGAAGCTTAATAACTGCCTGCAAGTATGTTGACATTACAAGGGGAATTTGAAAGGCAATGTGAAGGCAGACAGTGAAGCAGCTCTGCAGTTCCTCACAAAGCTCTTCCCAAGCTGGAAGGGACCAGTAAGAGACCAAAAGGGTTCAGACAAAAACTGCACCAGGCAGAGTTGTGGCATTGCTAGTAGTGGCTGAGCACTGGCAGAACAGTGACAGCAGTGACTGCTACACTGCCTGCATGGCCCTTGAACGAGAACAGACAGCACAGCACAAGGGACAGAGGGACAAGGAGCCCAAAGAGCAGGCTGGGAAACTGATCTTTCCAGCCACTTTTTGGGGAGTGAATGCATGAGAGGACGTGAGCAGATGAATTTGTTCAGTGCGCACTTAGCCGACTCTGTTCCCTTCCATCTGGTCTCTCACACTTTTTCCCTTAACTCATTTCTTAATTTGTACTGCTAATGCAGCACTGTTTCAGAGCACAGGGCTGTTTTTGTCTCTCCTTGTCTTACAGTGAAGCCCCCCCCCCAAAAAAAAACTTTATTCTGAGTGACTTTTACCCTTACCTCCTTCTGTTCTCTCACTTGGGCTGGTGTTGGCTTTCAAGCCAGACAAGCTGAAAGTTATTGCAGAAAAAAAAAAAAGAACGAAGCTAGGGACAAGGACAGGCACCTTTTCTCTCTCTTTCAGCAGCACAGATTTATGTCAGATTACACCGGCTGTAGAAGTGCACCCTTACACTCTGCTGCTCCCCATGCAAGCATACTAGCAACAGCTCTGCAGCTAGGAAATGCTGGTGGAAGCGCCTGTGAAAACTTCAGCTCTGCTCAGGGAAGGGAAGTTTCCACTGAGTTGAGAGTTCTCACATCTAGATGACAAAACCATAAGAAAATACAGTTTAAGAAGTGGTCCCATCTAACCCATGTTTCAGAAAAACAACAGGGGTGCTTCTCTTGTGAAGATGATCTGGAATTTTATGATTTAAGCTTGATCAATCTCAAGCAATACTATCCCTTAGGGGTTGGCTCCCCAAAGTCATCTCAGGATCATTCACTTCACCCCAAAGCTCAGTCTAAACACTTCTGTCCTTAACCACATCCTAGCTGCCTTGAACAGATCATTTCCAAGCTGAAGAACTCGGCTCCTATCTCAACCAACTTCAAACCAGCTCCAGCTCCATGGAACACTGTCAGTGAACACCGAGCTAGTAAAAAGGTACAAAATACCTAGCCAGGGGGTGTCAACCCCAAAGTCAGGTTTACTAGTTGCTCCCAACCCCACAGGTGCTAAAGGTGCAAAGGTGTCTTAGAAAAGAAGGAATGTGACCAAGCTTGACATTTTTGCATCATACTAAGCCAGTTATACAAGTTAGAAAAAGCCAAAAGTATTACCAATTATTACAGCTTTTGTAACCCTTCCCTTTTCAGGTGTCTACCCTCTTAAATTTATTTTTTCTCCTCAAGAAATTCCTTGAAGGGTTTTTACATATTTCTGGTAATCACAAGTCGAGGCAAACACAGGTTGCAGTGGTCACAATAAGGTTGACTAGGGGACAACTTTCTCCCAAACAACAAAAGCTGTATAAAGCAAATGAACTATGAGTTATGGTTGTCACATACATCCACACACCTCTGCTATTTTTTCCGGACAACATTGTCTGGAAATCTCTCTCGTCTATTCAGGATTTGAATGTCCAATTTTCCTCCCAAAGCTGCATTAGCTGTGCTTTTACAAGCTTGGCTTGAAGCCTATTATTTGCTCTTTATGTTTCCAACCACTCTTGGCTTGCTTAGACTTTTTCCTCTGACTTAATTGGTATTTGTACTGGTCCTCCTAGCACTGACAAACTCCATCTGTAAATCAGCAATAATTTTATACTTTTTAGATCATTATTGAAAAATGCCTAATGCCATCAGGCCTCTTGCAGAATACCTCTGAAAACACAGCTGTTTAATGATGATTTCCTTTGATAACTATTTTTGAGGTCTGTTGTTATCCAGGTCTTAATCCATAGTTCATTATTTGCTGGAGAGTCATAAGGAGACTTTTGTAATCAGAACATCAGAAATTCATCTTTTGTTGTGGAGAAGTTTAAACATAGGAGATATTCATATTTACTGTTTTCAATCTCATTTGCCATCTTTGAAAAATAAAACAAGTGCAAATAATTAGTCGGAAACCAGATCAGATAAAGGGCAATTTGCCTTCCCAGTCCTACACTAAATCCACCCCGTGGCTATCAAATACCAACCAAGGAGATTAGTTCTTCCAGTTACCCTCTTGTGAGGTGGTTCCTTACCATCGGGAAAGTCAGGCTTTACAAGTCCCTTAACTTACAGCCCAGATTCAATCAATATTAACTCAATTTTTAAGAATACTTTTTTCCCCTAGAACTCCAGTGAGCCTCCAGCCCATCTGAAGAAATAAATCAAGAAGAGGATGTTAATAGTGATAACATGTACAAGACAAAATGCAGCCAGTTTTTTTTCCAAAGGAGAATGTCTGGCTTGTTTGACGTTTATTTTCGTAAGTCAGTTGACTTACTTTGTAAACAAAAAAAAGCCTTCAAGAAAGCAAGGACATACAAAAAGGTCTATCAGTACTTGAAGCACCTGGCCCCCTCCCCTCCCCCCCCGCAATCCCTCCCTTATAAATGAATTCTCTAGCTGAGTTCCAAAACAAAAAAGGAAAATATTCCTTGAAGTTCTAGCTGCAGACTCTTGTAGGTGGACCAGCTCTCTTCTAGGATGCAGATTAATATGCTCGCTTGTGGGGACCACATGAACTCACAGGTTTGCTTCCATCTGGGATGAGTAATCTCCTTTTCAATGCATTCATTCCTGTTACCCATTTTGACAGTGTTATCCATTTCTACAACAACATTATTCTGAAAGCTACTTTGCTAAGTCTTATCCCTCTACCAAAAAGACTGTGATCAAACCTTCTATTAAATCTTGATTACTGGGGAGATCTATCCAGTAATTTAGACAGAACTTATGTCAAACTAAATTGGCAATACTTCTGTAGGCTACCCACCACACTGCTGGGATATTGGGTTGACAATAGCATCCTTCCCATTGCCTGGAATATCCCTAGTGTTCCTCTCTAGTTTGATGAAAGTTAGCATCATTGAGCACAAATCTGCTCGGTATTTGGCACGTTTAATTTCAAATTGTTATAAAACTTTATTACCCCCAAACACGTTAATCTACAAAACAGGCTACTTAGTTATAATACTTCCATGAAATATTCCTTCATATCAGAATTCATTTTTCCTGCCAAATTTAGAGACTTATTTAACCAACATTTCTGTGGGGTTTTTCTCTGTGTCATCATTAAAATCTTACCCTCTCCACAGAACACCTCCTTTGAATTGTGCTTCATCCTGCTAACTAGATTTTCTCCCGACATCTTTACTTTCTCTAAGCAATCTTCCACAATTCACAGCCTGTATTTTCTATCAGTTGTTCTTCATTTCCTCTTTTTCCACTTCCTTTCAATTAACTTGTGTTAACTTCTCTTTGCTGCCTTCACTGCCTGAATGAACTAGCAAAAGTCATCCTCATTCTTGTTTTTGGAGTGCTAGTCAGTATATATTATTTAAATTTGCAATCTTCATTCATATTCCTTTCCTTTTTTTGCATCAGATTTTGCTGTTCCATGCTGGAACAATCTCTGTTTCATAGAGAACAGTCATCCAACAGTGGTGATTAATTCAGCATATATAGAGAGCTCCAAACCAAAGTTGCTACCTCTTAACACAAAAGGTACCGAACTGACCATCTATACATTTTAGAAGGTCTGCTGCTTTTTGCTGCTGTCTGCATGAGATCAGTATCGTGATTTCCCCAGACCAAAGACCCCCCAATATATAGTCTGAAAAATATGTTGGACTTCTGCCCAAGAAAGTATTTGTACTGATCACTGATATAATTTCTCACTTTGTAGCACCCCAAGTAGAATTTCTTCCTTGGCCATGTGAGCATATTCATCCAAATTTCAAGGCAGAGCTGACAGTATCCGTATTTAAAATACGGACTTCCTGAAACTAAAGAGTAACCTGTTTGTTACAGTCCCTGCAGACAAGACTCCCAGGAAACAGATCTCTCACTGAAACACTCCCTAATAATTCCTTTCTGATGAAAGGACATGCCTTCTGTGTGCATTTGTGTCTCATTGTAAGGTGGAAACTTTCCTACTAGCTGATAGCTACTGCCTGTTCCGGACTCCCTCGTGTTGAACCTATTGATTGATGCATCTGGAAGAGATACTGTGAAAGACGTTTTCAAAAACACTGCCTAGTGTTTTCTTCTCTCCCCCCCTCCCCCCCCAAAATGTGGTTTCTTGCTATTCATTGCACCAGTGTGCATTAGGCCCTTGCAAGACAACTTGCATTTTCTGCAGGTCAGTCCATTCTGACACCACCAACTCTTCTGCAATTAGCTTCAGCACTGTCAGTTTTTTTTCAGTTTCCTTCTGTCTCTAAAATCCCACTTTCTAAAAGAAGGCTCTTCTGGTCCTCTTTGCTAAATCAGTTCTCGTCATCTAAGTTTCTTCCCTGTGATTCCTCACCTCACTAGAAAAGGCATCCCCGTTCATGCATTACATTTCATTTTTGGAATGTAACTTTTTACAGACTGGTTTGAAAGCTATTCTTATCTCCCTCCTCAGCAGAGGCAAATTATTTCTAAATTTCCAGCTTCACACATGACTGCATAAACTAATGAGCTAACCTTCTCCTTCTGCCAGACTTTGCTTTAAATTTTGATGTACCTCAGACAGAGAACACTTCTTCCAATCAAATGCCATTCGTTACATTCCATGAAGTTAAAAACTTGGAGGAGCTCTAGTTTACCATTTTATTTAATTTCAAGGAAAAAAAAATAATAATCACATTTTTATTCCCTTTTGTCATAACAATGCTAAGAGAGACTCCCACCTGGTACTGAACAGGAACTGTCAAAATAGTGGAAACTATTATCCCTAAGCTTCTCACTCAATTCAAAGGCTAAGTTTCTGCCCAGGCCTTTTTCCAGTTTACTGCTTCTTGCCTATTTGTTCAAGTTCCTGCTTTGTGTTTAACAGCCCCACACAGAGCCCAGAACTGTCAGCAGTATAGAAAGATGGACCGTATTGCAGAAGTTGCTGTAAACAGAGGGCAAGACACCCAGACAGACGAAAGCCGATACTAAACTAGGAAATGTTTCTGCCAAGCGTTAAGCGTGACGAGTGCTGCTACGTGCACCGTGCCAGCTGATTACAAAAAGCTAACCCTAGTACAAGGCACGTATCTCGTAGAAAAATTACTGTGCAACATCTCCAGCTGACGCCGACTGCCTCCCCCGATCCCCAGGACCGCAGATAGGGCGAGAGGACCTTGCCCGGGTGCCAAGCGGGGAATCCCCCACTCCCTTGCGCTCTCCCGAGCCGGTGCTGGCCCCGAGCTCACGCACCGGGAGCCCCTCGCAGCCAGCACACAGCGGAGCTTCCAAACTCAGAGCTAGCGTTTCCCACCGCGGTCTCCTAACAGGCAAGACCCCTAACGAGTTCTTGCTCTCTCCCCCCCCACCCCACCCGCGTTTGTCCTTGTGAGTGCTGCTCCCGGCGCCGTGGGAGCTCGGCACCGGCCCTGCGGGCTGCAGCCGGGGAGTCACCGCCGGCTCTTCCCCTTGCGCGGCGAGGAAGGGAATCCCTCGCGCTGACGCGGCCAAACTTCTGCCAGACGCCGGCGCGGAGCCTCCGCTCCCGCCCGCCCCGCTGCACCGCCCGGGGACCCGCCAGACCGCGGCCACCTCCAGCTTCGCCCCCGAGCAGCCGCGGCCCCCCCTCCCGGGAGAACCCCAGGCGCAAGTCCCCTTCAGAACCCCACGACATTGCCCCCTTCAGAAACGGCCCAGGAGTCCAAAGGCTTGAAGCTGATGTCAGCCGGGGGAGGACTGCGGCAAGGCTGCACCCCCCCAGGCGAGCCCCCGCCGCGGAGCCTTCGCCCACCGCCGGCAGCGCTCCGCGGGCGCGGAGGGAGGGACGCGCCGCCCGGGGATGCCGCAGCCGCAGCTCCCTCCTGACTGGCAAATCTGAAGGAGCTCCTCATGAATATGTACAGCCTCCCCCGAGCGCCGGCCGCGGGATGCCGCCACCCCGGGGGCGCCCCG
>VXBL01003649.1:127167-251691 GCA_013400195.1 Aramus guarauna
CTGCCTCCCCCCCCACCCCCCGTGCCCCCTCGCCGGGGAGTCAGGGCTGCTTTTGGAGATCGGCGGTTCGCTTCTGTCCTTACCCTTTGGCTCGTCCATCAGTGCCGGTGCTCACTCCTTCCTTCCTCCCTCTTCCTCTCTCAGCCTCTGCCGGCTCTGAGCTGCCTTAGTGAGAGGTGCTCATGAAAATGGGCGCTTTAATGGTCCATGGCTGTGGGAGGGGTTAGTTAACTCTGCATCACTCGATCCATCGAACTTGCAGACTCCTGCGTTCTTTAAAGCACCGATTACCTCAGCTGCCGCGTTACTAGCGCCTTGGGCTCCTCCGCCGGGTCGGAGGGTCCCGCAGGACCGGGGGAAGCCGTGAGCACCCGGGGGGCTACCGGAGGGAGCGGCCGCTGCTGGGGCCGTGGTCTGAAGCTGGATTGCATCGCTGGCTCCAGAGGGGAGATGTCATCTTGGTTGTAGAGAGAAAGTATTTTATTATTATTTTTTAAGTTGTGTAGGAGTGAGCAGATACCCTTTGCACCAGTGAGATACATAAAGATAAGAACTGTCCTGAGAAGACATTATCTTTTTTCCACATGAGGTCCAACCCACAGAAAAAACCCAAAGCATGAAAGGAAATAAATTTGCACTAACTGCTGAGAAGTCATCTCCTTCATTTACCTGCTGCATAGAATGAGCTCACACCTCTGGCTACATCTCCTGGGGAAGTCCAGGAAAGAGGCAATTTTTGACTACTTGCCAGGAAGACCTGAAGGGAACCCTCCCCTCCACCTTTTATCCCTGCTGAGCTCCTGTGGACCTCCCAGGTTGGCTCCATGCAAATAAGAAATACAGGACAATGCTGGAGGGGTCTCAGCAACCTTTCAGTATAGCCTCTGACATTCAGGCCCTTTCCANTTTGGTTTGTTCACTTCCTTCTCAGTGGTGGCCACCAGCTTCCCAGCCCCTGAGACTCTTCCCCCTCCCCACGTGCCTTCCACACTGGTCACCTGGGGTGAAGCCACTGGAGCACAGGCCACCACCACACCTGCAGCCAGCTGCCATGCCTTGTCTATGCCAAAGCCTGGTCCACTCTCAGAGGTATCACTTTCACCAGCTCACCCTCTTGTTCCTGGGGCTTCTCTTTGCAGCCAGACAAGTAGACATGCTGCCCCAGACACTATCCAGCTCTGTGCTCACCACCAGCATCCAGAGATCTTGAGGAGAGGCAGGAAGAGCAGGGTCCTGATGCTAGAGCCTGGAGAACCACATCTGGACACCAGGTTTCAAATTCTTTCCATCACTGCAGCCCCATCACAAAGACCAGCTCTTTCTCCTTCACCAATAGACATTGCCCTATCCTGTATTACTGCAATCTGGTAAGACAACATCCCTGTTTAAAAACTTTCTAGGAACAGGAAAATAGGGATCTACGAAATAAAACAATCTACATAAAGTTTTAGTGAGTTAAATTACTTGTGAATTATTGTCAGCTTTGTTTCAAAGGCTCAGGGAGCAGTGTTTCAGCAGGGAAAGCTGAAGGTGGACTGTAAGTGTTTGTCATCTTGTTCAGGACAATTGGCCTGGGCAGCCCAAGCAAGGGAGAGCTGACCTTACCTCCAGTGATAACAGGCCAACATTTTTTAAAGGGTTTAGCATGGCAGAAGTAATTGTGTTTATCACCTTGATACCAATTCTTGTGAAAATAGAGTGCAGTTGATAACAATGCTCAGTTGATAAATACAACTTAGAGTGTTCAATGTAATAAATAGCAACTGCACAGATTTATCAATACTACTATTAGAGGTTTTTAAATAAAAACCAAAGACTGATAGAAGTACTAGCACTTATGCACCAATCACACACTGACTTCTGCAAAGAATACTTGGTGGTAGAGTGTCATCACAGGAAAGAAAACAATTCTATAAAAATGCCACACCTTAAATTATGTTTTTAAAAACTGCCTTTCAGTGGGATTTATAGTTGGAATTTAGAACTGATTTTCAGATGGCTGTGTTTAGACAGCCAGAAACTCAAGCAACTCAGTCAACTGAGCTTATCAAAGAGCTCACCCAAGGGCTGAGGACTCCAAATTTAACAACTGGAAGATATCTACAGGCCCTGCTCAGAGACAACTCCAAACCGTGTCTAACATCTCTTATGGATGCTCAAACTTATTTAAAATCCTTTAAAATTGTGCGAGTACCTGACAAACTACAATAAGCTCTTTTATACAAGTCTGCCAGTGACAGGTTTTTTCCTGCCTCAGGAAGTTCAGCTTCAAACTGAGACAGATGAAGCCTTTATGGGGACACATGGGCCATCATCAGTGACCAGACAGCAGCCTTCATACGCAAGAGGAAGATGTTACCTGGAGCGTAAGGGCCCTGTGGGAAAGGGTTGCTGTGAACTGTTACAGACAGTTACAGTTTTCTACACCTGAAAACATCCAAGTCCCTCACACAGCTGCAGGAAACTGATTTCTGAGTTGAGGATGATCTACTTTAAGTGATGGACTGATAAACACATGTATGATATTCCTGCAGCTATGGGAGCAGAGGATGAGGTTGCACACTCTTGCAGCTATTTGCAGTTTAGGTGAAACGAACTTTCCCCTTTTGGCTGTGACAAGGGAGGGAAAAAAGCGGACTTTGCACCCTCGTGACACAAAATGCAGACTTGCCCTTCCACAGAAGGTTAGATCCAGATTTGGAAGAGCAGTTTGGTTCTGCCTGATCCTCCTGCCTTTGGGCAAACCTCTGACTGCAATCCACAAACCAGCAAAAGGCAACGGCGGATTCTGTGTCACAGTCATTTCCATAAGAAAACAAAACAAGGAAAGAATCGGCCCCAGAGGCAGGCATTTGTACTCAGATAAGGCTCCAGACAGTGTGAGGAGGAAGCTTGAAAACACAAAAATAAAGAAAGAGGAAACCAGAGAGCTCAGGATGTAGTTTCCACACATAACGAGCAGGGGGTAAGAATAGCAAAACAGTAGTGCCACTCTTCTACTCCTTGGACAAAAGCAACAAGCATTCTGTGCAACTTTGAAGGAACAAATTTTGTCTTAAATATCCATCTTCCTAGCCATAGTAAGAGCTTAGTCTCAATCATCTTGCTCCTCCGAGTTTACGCAAGTTGTGTGTGTGTTTTTGTGTGTCTAAAACCATGAAACTTTGTAGAAGTCTACAAATTTACTGTTTTGCAGACAAGGTATGCTGCCTTTGGAACTCCAAAAAGGAGCAAGAGCAAGTGAGCACTGCGACACGCTAGCTCCATTTCCAGCAAACAGGAGACAGAAGGAGCCACGGTCATAACACTGGAATCCAGGATCAGAACCTCTTGACTTTAGGATAAGGGAAGGAAAAGAGAGTCAGGGAGCCTGGGAACAAACCTACAGGCATTAGAAACATAAGTAGCTTGTTTCCGCAGAAAGAATCTGTACGAAAACGTCTGAAATATTTTAAACAGAAACAGGCCATCCCATCACCAATCTCAAGAACAATATCAAAGTCATCCTGTGTTTGCTTAGGGGCATGGCCTGGGTGTGTCTTTTTAGATGACAACATATCACTCTATGGCTTAAGCAACAGAGTGGAGTGGCAGCTTCAAGAAGCTTTGTGTGTAAACATTGGCCTTAGCAGAAATAGGCTGAATATTCCTAAGGCTTTCCTAGCCATTTAGTCCCGGTGTGCTGGTTCATGTCACCACCTACCAGCCGGCAGCCCTGGGGGGGGGGGCAGCAGGTACCCAGCCCTCCATCCCCAGCATCTCTGCAACAGACGCTAAACAGTGAAGGTCTCCAGAAAGACACTGAAAACATTAAATTGCTGGGACCAGATGGAGCAGAATTCTCTACAAAAGGAGGTTGATCCAAGCAATCAGGACAGCTTCATTTTGGAAAGCAGAACAGAGAAGGACCAGGCATTAGAAAGACAAATAACCAAAAGCACTAATGCCAGATTTTTTTTTTTTTTACAGCTTTTGGCTCCTTGGCCCTCTCATCCCACACTGCAATCACCTCAGGCTTGACAGTTTTCCCAACACAGTAGACCAAGCCCTCCCCACATCTCCAGGTTCCTCTGCAATAGCTGAAGTTTAAATGCTTAATTTAGATACCCCAAACACTTCCTTTGTAAAAAGGAAACCTCTTGGATGACTCCTGAAGAAACAAACAAGAAACGAAGTATACAGTATTTGTCTGTGTGCATTGGGCACTATTTTTGAAGATGCAGTTCTCTGAAAAAGGGAAAATTACTTTTGGTGCTTAGGTAAAAAGATGAGGTGTCATTCAGCTTCATTTTGCTCCTTAAACTTATGAAATGCATTGTCTATAAAATAATTTAAGTTTCTTTGCTTCATCTTAGTTCCTTGTCTTGGTTTAAATATTTGCAACCATCTTCTCAGAGGATGCCACTATGCTGTCTCTATAGCAATATTCACAGATCTTGTCACCCAAAACCTGTGTATCATCTCTAAGATAACACCTTTTTTACTGCATTTCTTCTCCACCTTTTTTTTTTAGTCATCAGTAAACATTACTATCTCCGCTATTGTTCAGCCTCAGTATAAGTCCCTTTTATTTCTTTGTTGCTTCTGGCATCAGACCATATCTGTATTGCTGGTTCCTCTTCCACTTTAATGTAATTTCCGCAGACTGTGATGCTATTTTGTTTTGAAGTGCAAGAGATATAACCAGCTAGCTTGTCTGTTACTCAACCACTACCCTATCATCATTTCTGTTGGTGGTTTTGTCTCCATTCATGTTAAAGTTTCATAGCATTTGCCCTTCTCTATTTTTGTGATATAGGGACCATAGGGTTCAGATGACATATCTGCAGACCAGCTTCTTAATTAGTTATTTACTGGGTTTGTGTGATTGTTACAAAAGTGACACAGAAGTAATGATGGTCATTGAAACTGGCAAAAAAATTACTGTTTTTGTAGAGGTGACCCAGTTTTCTAGTTCATTTATGAGGTTTGTTCCTCTAAACAGTCACGGCTATTGAAGAAAACTTGTTTCATTTATTTTGTAAAAATACAGTTTAACACCCTTATTGTTAAAAATCCACAAAACTTCAGCAAAACATGCAAACAAATTCCCACACTCAGCCTCAGAATAACAGAAGCAACATGAATGACAGGCACTGAAATGTCGTTTGAAAGGAGCAGTACCAAAGGCTCATTCTCTAACACTTTAAAATGCTAACCTAGTTGACATGTTCATTAGCAATTTATCTGTTAGGTCTAACTCCACAACAGGCTTGTAATACCATATTCTATAGGTTCAACATACTTTCAATGCTATTATCTCAAAAGGTCATTGAAGATTCACCACTACCTTTATTTAACTTTACAAAGATCCATTAATATCCTAAGAAAAACCAATTAGTCTTCAGAAGCTCTACAATTTAGTCTAAAAAAGTATATCCTAAAAAAAAATTAATATGTCATACTGTTAATTATCAAAGTACCTAACTGACAAAACACCAGTTGCTCCTTCTGCTCAGGTTATTTCACACAACAGATATTTCACCCATGTCAGCTGTAAACACTTTAAACCAAATTCCAGATGTTCTTTCAATAAAACCATCACAGACCCAAACATAGGCAATGCCCCACCCTATAAGTCTGCTTCTCAGATCATTAGTCATCATATTTATACAGCACATTGGTACTCCCCTGCTGGGACCAGAGCTCTTGTTTTTCCTTCCAAGCAACTGGGAATAGAGCTAGGCAAAACTATTATTATTGGTTTTTAGCAAATACACTAGTGTTGGTGGTATTTCTGATTCTTTGATCTTTTATTCTCATGGTTTGCATCTTTTCGTATCTTCCTATTGTTTTACCTGACAGTAGTGGTAGACAATCCCTAATAATGGCTTACCAGAGCAAAAATTCCCAACTTTCTGATGCTCCCACAGAGCAGGGAGCCCTCCCTGGCTACACAGGACAGAGCTCTCAGCAGCAGCTAACAGCCACCTTTATCTCTTAAATCTCACTTTTCATGTTATGGGGTCACCAATGCCAGGAAAAGAAAGGAGCACTGCTAAGTGAAATAGGTGAGGCTTATGAAAAGGGATTCCACTAAAAGAAAAAAAAAATGAAGACACAGAAAATAATCTCAAAGCTCTAAGAGAATATAAACAAGAAAAAATAGAGAAGAAAGAAGTATCACAAAAATCAGAGGTATATACTACTAATTGATAAGGGAAGATATGAGTACAAATCACCCCAAAACAGCTACTTTCAAAAAAGAACTGTATGTATTTAGATCAGATTAATTTAATTGTAATATTTCTTCAAAAAGATAAAAGTAGACAGAATGTGGAAAATATGCATAAAAAGAAAAAGAATAACTTTAATATGAATACTTTTTTCAATGTCTGAATTCAGCCTGACTACCCACTACCCACTCACCCTCTGTTAAGTGATTTGTTCTTTAATAAGTGAGCATCCGCAGAGGAAACCTGGTAGCAGCACAGACACGTTGTCCATCAGATGTCACTCAGTCACTGGCAGATGAGAAGCTGACTGCATCCATCCAGAGGGACTTTCTGAAGAGATCTTAAAAATCCCAAGCATCTCTAATTTGCATATGTTTGTTAGCCATAGCCATAAATATACCCATGATAATTCAGCCCACCTGCTTTGCTATGCTCTGTTCTAGAAGCATAACAGGCTCTCCCTTCCCAACAGGGCTACGGAAAGTCGGCTTTGCTTTGGGAAATAATTAAGCACCACTGTGTTGAACTATTTACTACCCTTTACCAAAAGTGAAACCACCAAATCTTTGCAACTATAAAACCCTGCTGCCCTCTCTACACCCCACCTCATTTCAGTACATGAGCGTATGCATGTCCATGTGCACCACGGAGAACTATCTATAGAGATGTGAGTTCTTGGATATTTTCAGACCTGCTTTCAGATTCTCACCATGAGATTTTTCTCCATGTGAATTTATGTATGCCTTGCATGACTTTGGATGCAAGCATTTCAGTATGGCCATCTTTAGTTTCTGGGAGGTTTCATGTTATCTTTTCTAGTTTTGCACTTCAATAGACTGACAAAAATGGGGAGAAAAAAGGACAGAGACTTTAAAGTCATCCTGAATTTTAGGAAGCAGCATGTCTTAGTTTACTTGTGATTGACATTTATTACTAGCACAGGTTTTAGTATTTTTGCTTTATATGTCTTCTTCACCGCATTTCAATTCTCATTGAATTAGCAGAAATAATTAAGTAAATATTCATGTTTAAAGCAAAACAAGTTTTTTTTGTACTTGCATTGATTTATAAATTTGGGAAAAAGGTTAAGTTTGATTATTTCAAGCTGCATCAAGCTTCACATTCAATCCTGAGTTGGGAAATTGACTTGTAATTTTATGAAATACAGGATTTGTGGATATATTAACAAAGGAGAATCAGCGTGGAGGCCACAGATTCGTGTATATGAACATCATCACAGAGCTGGTTTTCCAGTCCTTCTATTGCCTTCACTGGACGTCTTTTCCACCACTAAGTCCAAATGATTAACTTTGATGTGCTCCTTATCCAGTTTACATCTGTAATAAAGGTACAGATCTGCCCCCTTACTAAATACGCCTATATAATTTCAAATCACATTTGTGTTTTTCTCCTTGAGCTGTTCTACATACCAACAAGTATGGTTTAATCATTCAGCACTCAAAGCATCCTCCATCCACTTTTTCCACAAACACATCTCCAACTTGGCATCCAGTTTAAACTGTCATTTGTACTGTCAGTGTTTTCCCTGTATAGTCTCAACAGTGTCTTCACCTACTTAAATGTGTAAGTATATTCTTATCCAACAGCCTTGGTTCTAGGAATAACCTTTCTACATCTCAGCATCATCAGATGGCTGAGTCTTTTCAAGTGGAAAAAGTTTTTTTTCCCTGAAGTTAAATATCTCAGTATCTCTTATTCTGTCATTAAATCTTTAACTCTTCAAACCTTCAACCTGTTTGACTATGAGAGCATCAATAGATAATTGATTTAATTGAGTTTATTCAATAACTTCTTTTCTACAATAGTTATTTCAGTTTTTCCAGCTATTTCAGTATATATGAAATAGTTATTTCAATATTTCCCCCAACCATCCTTTGGAACAAGGAAGTTACAAAGGGTAGAAAATTCTGTGGATAGGTATGCAGAAGGACAGATTTAGGTCTGAAGATTCATAAGGGCGAGGCAAATATAATTGACTATCTTTTTCAGAAATTCCTGCACAAGAGTTTCATTTCCAAGGAAATGATCACATTTCAAGTGCTCTTGCACAACCCACTTTCCAGCACTCACAAATTAGGTACCTTAACGAACTTAGTTACAAATTAACAGGCTCTGAGAGCTTAATTACAAATTAACAGGCCCTGAAATCAGTTCTCCTTTGCAGACAAGTCTTGGGTGACACTCGGGTGAGAAGGGTGGCACGGCTGGAGCAGGACCAGAACTGCCCGGCTGAGGGAGGGATGCGGGGCGAGAGGCAGGACATCAGCTGCCGCCTCCCCACTCAGCCCTCGCCAGCTGCAGACCGAGCCCCTGCACCCAGCAAGGTCCCGCGAGGGATGGATAGCTGCTGGCAGTCAAGAGTCATCTGCGAGCAGATAGCATTTAAAAACTCTGCAGAATGATTATCTGACATGCCACAGGCTTACCGTCATACTTTTAGGACAGCAGTTCTGTTACCTGGATCAGAGGCTTTTATCAGGCCTTCATGTGACCTAGCCCTTATGAAATTAAACCATTAAACATTAAAATAAAACATGCAGAAATAAATCATGTTTTTAGCCTTCTATGAAACTGAACTGAGAAACACATCAAGTCCATTCATTTTATGCTTTTCAGTCTACTACTTAAAAGCCTTTGAAGCCAGAATAATTGGAAGGACTGTGTAGGTAGTCATATGTTAATAACAGCTTGCATATATTAATAACAGCTTTATTGCTGCTAAGTAAACTGAGAAATTCTTCTAATATTGGTGTAGATGTCCCTGACTCTATGCCCTACCAGGGAAATGGCCCTGCACAGTAATACTTGCTTAACTTGTTATCTCTGAAAAAGAAACCTGTGCACACAAGTTTCCTAACTCAGAGCAAATGAAATTTTGCTCTTGAACACTTAGTGACAAAGCCTATATGAAAACAAATACACTGAAGATCCATTAATAAGATTTACCAGAAGTACATATGTGAATATCGGTCATTAAACCCCAACGTTTCCCCAAGTGCTCAGATTTCTTACAGTAACATTGATTCACGAGGTGAGATTTCCCAGCTGCAAAGGGCAGGTTGCACTCTGCTCCACTGAAATCAATGTAAGAAGGGTGAGAAAAACTGAACAACCCTGGAAAAGGCAGAGGTCAGCTCCTCCCTGGAGCTGTGCCACTGTACACCACCGCAGAAACTGGCACATGCTTCGCTATCGTAAGAAAACAGACTTTAAGAGAGCTTGGTTTAAAAGCAAAGCAAAATACTTCACATAGGAATAATAGGGTTCTTTGTGGCGGGGAAAAAATGTTTTTTCCTCTGAGTGCTGGCAGATTAGCCCCAGTCTATTCTGCTTCTCTCTTGCTCTGACTGCTTGTCATTATTATTATTTTTTTATACTCTGTTTCAAAGAACTGTCTGGAATTCAGGGAAAAGCATTACCTACCACTGTGACAGAGGCCTGCCTAGCAGTATGGAATAGGAAAATGCATTTTCCCAAAGCAACCTCTCACTTAAACTGACAGAGCTCCTGCAATAACTGACAGGGGGGCTACATTAGCATGTACAAACACAAACACTGCCAACCTCAAGCTGTTAGTCTTTTCTTACATAGTTCCCGCTGCCATCCTCCAGCTCCCGCCTCAGCATTAATTTTTCTTTAATTTTTTTAATGTTCCACTTTTTCTTCACACCCTTCCCCCAATCTAATGGTGTTCTTTCACTTTCAACTACTCCCTTCTCTCACTTCCTCTTAGGCATTTTCTCTTCAAAAATATTTCCGTATTTTTACAACAAGCTTTTTCATTGGAATTTTTAATATGTTTCTTTTCTCTGGAGAGGATTCAGGGCATCTTGCATTTGTTACAATTGGTGTGCTTTTATGTCTAAGAAATTCTGAATGAAATGCTGTTAAACTACATTTAAAGCATGAAGACTTGTTTTACTTTAGGAAAAGAACCAGTAGCAGCATTGCTTTAAATTGTTTCCAGATGTAGTCTATAAGACTACGTTAAATATGACAGCATTTACAGTATAAACCAGAGTATTGCACAACTATGTAGCAGTCTATCATCACCTGCTCTAAATGACTACCTATAACAGAGACCAGCAAGCACTTCACACATTTAATACACTTATCTTTTGAAAATAATGAGAGCAGCAAAGGACAACTATGACAAGCTGAAGATCTACTGCATAATGCACTCATTTATGAAAAGTATTATTTGGCTGCATTTCTTATATGGTAAGATTTATAATTAAAAAATTAATTTAAAAGCTACTTTGATGAACTTATTTTATTGGGCACCTGCAGAAAGCTAGCATTTATCAGCTTTAGTTTTTAGAGTATTCGTTCTAGTAACTGCACTCATTTAAACTACAGATTATTCTTATCCTCACTAGTAATTCTTTATTTGAAAGAGACCATTACAACTGTTGATTTTTTTTTTCCGTCTTTTCCTCATCCTTTTTTCACCCTGAAGTGTGAATGCAAAAATTCTGCAGATTTTACCCTATTTCCATCTGACTCTGTAGCACAGGAATTACAAAATGCAGGAACACAGTACTTACATTAAAATTATTTAAACCCACATCTGTACAAGTCTCTCAGTAAATGAGAATTCTACTGGAATTCTTCCAGGTAATTTTCATCACCTCTTTCTAGTGGAAGTTGGATATTTATGATCCATCCCTTAAGTGTGATTTAATAAAGGCAACTTGACCCTACGTACCATTAATTTATAGGAGGGGAGGACAGGTCCCCTCGCTGGTAATGGATTTCACCTCTCCAAACTCACCCCGTTCTGCTCACAATCCCTCTTTTGACCTTCTTGCTCTCATTTCAGTATCCCTTTCCAGGTGGTCTTGTGTACCTTTAGCATCCTCACAAATCCATCAGCCAAGGCAGCTCTTGAATAAACATCTTCGAGTCCTTCCCTCAATTACCCTTTCAATAAGGAAATCTGTAAACCTACCTTACCCTCTAAGGAACTGGAACATGACTATAAAAAGAAGCAAGGATAAGACAAGCAACAAAAGAAATCCTGCACCACAAAATCCTAATGCCAACAAGCCAAATACCATCCCCCAGGCACTTCTCACTGAGTCCTGATCTTACTCCCTCAACTGCAATTCAAAAAAATCCAAGTTCAAGAGCAATTCAGGACTTTGGCCAAAATCCAGCACAAGAGTGAAATAATACTGGTCATTCAGGCTGGAGTTGGAAACTCAAAACAAATGGCAGCCAAGTCACCTCCTTGAGTGCCACCACATAGGACACTGACCACATTAACTGTGCTGCTGCATGGCCACTGGGCACTAAGAGGCTGAACCCAGATTAGTGTTCAAACAAACTTTTAAAATCCGTGAGATTCATTAAGAGACAGTTTATTTAAAAAAAGAAATCCTGCTGAATATTCAAGATTCTTAAAAGCAAAAGACCCAAACCCCAACAGGATTAACCTGTTTGATTACCTGTTTCTTTAGTCTCCTAATCAGGGTATCTATAGGCCTTTCTTATTTCCTCTGTAGAAAAAGATAAATACAACAAAAAACATTGCCCTCATGGCAGAGTCGAATGTTGTGATTTCTCATGACATGGCCACATACTTCTATCAGGCCTTTTATAGTCTGAGGAGGTGGGGTGGTATTTGAGAAGCATCTCCAAAGCAGAGTGCTTTCTAGGATTGCCTATACCTCCCTCAGTCATGCAAGTATGCAATATGGCCATATGGGCTATAGTGATAGGGGCATGCGGTGTTGTACAGCACTGTATCCCTCTCTCCAGAGTACTCAAGCCAGACTTCATCTCTGGGCAATGAGCATCTGTGGGTTAACGGACAGTTGCGGTTCACTGTTTGTGCGATGTGGGTATAGTCCCGGACTTGACATAGCATAAAGCATCCCAGGAGCAATTTGGTCCATGTTCTTGGGCAGCTCCACGCTGCAAAACCCTCCCGGGCTGAGGGCTGCCCACAGCTGTCCAAGCAGTGCAAATGATCAGAAACACATGGGAGAGGTGTATCCAGACATTTTGTCTTAGTGTTCACACATTAAAACATTTAGAGAATATTTATATAGGACAGTTCCTTTGGAAGCACGCAGTGGCACAAACTGATTTGCTCTACATTGCGTGGCAAAACAGCCAGAGGATATGCTCCCTGCTGGTCACCACAGTAAGTGCCAGCACAGGGATGACATGGCACTCTTGTCCCTTTACCTGTTGTTGTGTTTGTTTTTTTAAGTTAGATTTGACCCTGTGGGAGCTATGGAAACACTCTGGGTCTGCTTCAGTCTAGTTCATTCCAACAACCTGCAATGAAGTTCATTGCTTCAAGTTGATGTAGCTTAAAATGGACAAATGGGAGGGGTGATATTTGGTTTGCTGTTTTCTGAATGTAGAAATTAAGCAGTATAATAAAAAGGGAATCAAAACACGAACTTGCTTCAGCTTCTCTGATTTACTTGTGGAAAACAACCTGCATGGATTATATGAAATTTTCCCACTATTATCATCACATTCCAGAGCTGCATTTGACAGTTCCTAAAAGGCTTATTGCTTTTATATCACACATTGGGAATTACTTATTTACTGTAGTATCCTCAAGTATCTCAAAAATATAGTTACTTTTTAAGCTTAAAAGCCTGTCTGATTTGTAAGGAAACTAAGTGGTAGATGCTCCCCCTCCTTCTCACAGCAGATGAACAGAAAGTAAAGAAAAAACAGCTGCAGATGCAAACAAATTAGAAATATCTCAAGAATTTTACTGCAAATATGATCCTGTTTTAAGGAGATGATGGTAAAAGTAAACAAAAAAGCTGTTGCAGGTGAAACTGCTTCCTGACCTATCCAAACTTAAATACCTGGGGTGACTTCAGGCTTTGAGAGAGGTGGCTAGCAGAGACTTCTCCAAATAAAGCATTTCTAAATAGAGTGAAACACAGTATTTTGAGATATTTGAAAAACATGTTGGTAGTTGAATACTAACTTACCACTCAGTGTGCTGCAAGATTTGTTTAGTTCACGTATTCAAAACTTCTTTGATGCGCACTATGCCAAAATACTAGTTCTCCATAAAAGAGTAGTAAAACTGAACTATGTGCATTTACATCATACTGCAGGAACAGAACTGTTCTTAGTTATCCATTTTTTTCCACATTCTGAGTATGAATATCAGAGATTGAATACAGTAACACACAGCTCATTTAAAGTAAGAGCCTCCAGAGATGTTCATATAAGACTGTCAATACTGATGCACTGATGTAGAGTGCCATGGTGACATTGTGCATGCCAGTTACAACTAACTATGCCACATAATTTAATTTTTAGGCTAAAAAAATGGTTGAAAAATTAATTTGTTTCACTAATATGTTAGTTTAAGTAAAGTTTTATCAAAGCATTTGCTCTAACAAGTAATTTTAATCTTGTTCCTGAAGTGCCAGCAACCCTCCAACCTCCAGTAGAGAGCTCTCCCAGTATGGTGATACTGGGCACAACTCTGCCGGTACCATAACGGGAAGGCTTTGAGATCTTTGGTCTCTTAACTGCATGTGGTATATTAATAATTCCACTGCTTAAACACAACTTGGCCAGCATAAACAACATTGGCGCTTGCATGAAAATGTAGAAATATTGCTAAAGACCTGGTTTAAAGCTAACAATATAAACAAATATTAATTACATGCTACTACCTTTTTTTTTAACCTTAACATTATTCCTGGTCTGTTTGGCCTGTGAACATTTTTACTATACTACAACTTCCTGGTTTTTTTGGTGCCAGTATGCTGTTTACCTTCACATACAGTAGTAATTAATGTACTGCTTGGGGGTTTGAATTCAATTCATATTTAGAAAAATCTTTATCACAGTAACAAATCTAGACCAGCTTGACAAATATCTTAAAAAAAATCTATGTAACTTGAAAAGATCCATTTAAAGTTCAACAGTAGTTTAAAATTTAATTAATATTTAATTGGTGGTATTTAAGCAAATAAATAGCTCCTCTGGCTTTCATTAGTGTTTCCTTGCAGGGGTTAATTTTATTTGTGTATTTCCAGGCTGCAGCGCTCTTACTTTGAATTTTCACTTACATTAAATCACAAAAAAAAAAGGTTTATACAAGGCCCTGAATACTCATATTCATATTTTGCCTACTCAATTTATTACACTAATTTCCCAATTTCTAATATTAATCGTCTCATATTCCCTTCAAAATAAAGAAGTGCAAATGCACTGTTTCATTCAATATGAACTCTCACAAGAATATATTAGAAAAAACTCCAAATTTTTTTTTACATCATAGAGATGCTATCCTGGAAATAAATTACTCTAAAATGAGTTTTGTGGTAGAGCTTCTGTAATTAGTAGTTTCAAGTGATATTTGCTAAAATCTAAATGATGGAATAAATTTTCCCTATATCTTAGGGAGTCTTTTCATTAATACAGGCAGAAATGTTAATTTTTTTTTTTAATTCTAAGTTAAAAGAAAGTTTTAACTATTTGTACTGCATAACCAAGCCAGTTTCCTATGGTGTTTAAAGACAGAAATCCCACTCTGAACTACCTGAACACCCAGCAACATTCAAACAAGCAGAATTATTCACATAATAGAGAGCTGATTAGACAAGGGATATGTAAACACAGCTACAAGGAAATGCTGACTGAAGAAAATTGCACCTGTGTGTAACACTGGCTATAAACTGAATTCATCAGCAGTCAATACTGTAGAGAGATTCAAATTTTACATTACTCCATATTTTCAACAACAGCCCATAGGTATTAAGCAGCTTTGCATCAGTATCTCACTATCTGTCCTGCTCCTGCAGGTGTATCAACCATTTAAACAAAGGTATGGCAGTGTTTGATATCAAACATAAACATTACGTGAGCTGGTTACATGTGCCAGCACGCTGACCTCAGACTCTTCATGGCTACCAAGTCAACAAAACCTTTTATCCACCAGCTCCTCAGGAAAGGCATTAGAAGCTAAAACACTTGATCTTTTCCTAGAGTTGGATTTACCGCCCCTGGCAATGATAATCCCCACACAACTTGCCTTGGCCAATCTTTCCCATTAATAACGTTTAAAAATTGTTATTTACAGAGAGCGCTGTACGCACCTCACCTGTATCAGGCCTTGTTATAGTGGTCCGTAACCAGTGCGAGCCCAATTCCTGGGCTGGGACACTGCAGGATGAGCACACGTTGGCCCCACAAAATCAGAAAGGCTGCTGAAGCAGAAGAGGACTTTCCCTGGATTTGAGGATGGTACCACACTGCCACCCTCAGCAGGAACAGCAGATCTGATGAACTGATGAACACCCGCAGTGGTAAGCAGTCTGTCTTAATTACTAACGAACAGCTTTGATATGTCTTTTTCATACATACACAGTGATTGAGAATAAGTCAGAACTGACTGATTCTTCTTCTTCCATTGTATAAACACATACATCCAGGAAACGCAATGTTGTACACTATATATTTGATGTTAAAATATTACACTAGATTTACTGACCTAATGTACACTTTAGAAATCATTATCCTCTGTGCTTTAAATACTATATATAATCTTACTTTTAAGATAACTCTTGAATCAGTTCAGCAGAACTCCAGAGCACGTGCTTTAAAGTATTCATCTTGGAATCAACTGTGATTTCTCACTTAAGTAGGTGCCAACACTTGTAAAGAAATACCAAATCTGCAATTGCAGGAACGTTAAGCAACAGCTTTCACTTATTTCATGCCCAGATCCTTTTCTTCCTTGCGGTCTGTATATTTCTCTAATCAATTATTAAACTTCAGGGCACAAAATAGTGCCTGTACAGACTTGATTTCCTCTTCATGCTTGTCTGCTTTGCTCTGTAATGAACATTAGAGACTCTTTGGTAAGACATAGGCAGATACATAGCAAAGAGGTGTAATCTCTGATTAAGAGTATGATGTTACAATTATTTGTCTAAACTCACTTTTTTCTTTTCATATTTCTCTCACAAATTAATCAGAAAAATAATAGCCCATAAGAAAGTGAGCAGAACAGAGTGAACTAGAATTGCAAGTTAGGCCAAACCCCTCCAATTTCATGTTTGCAGTATACTGTAAACCTGAAATATATGGAATGTATATTATCTATACATATATGTAAATGAAGTTTTCCTTAAAATTTGCTATTTAACATGATGGCAGTAGATGAAATCTAATTTTTAGTTACAGAAAGCAGACAGCATTCCATATTCAGTTTCACCTCCAGGAGGCAAAATTCCTAGGTTCACAGCTACCCAAAGTACAAAGTATATTTTAATATATTTCAGTAACTGAACTACAGAAGAACTTCTATTGCAGAACTGATTAATTAAAACTGGTAAAAAGTTACCCCTTTACATAGTAGCTGTACAAAGTGTAATAACTTTCTACTTTTCTCATTTTTAGTAAAGTTCCTGACAAGCTTTCTTTTAAATCAGGAATAAACCTTATGTTTCTTCAAAAAACATCAGCACATTAGCTACTAAATGTATCACATTTAATTCTACATTGTCAAGAGACTAGACATTGTGTAAGCATACTGCCATTAGAGTGGACAAAATCTGAACTGTTTTGTTTCACTGTTAAAAATCACTAATTCTGCAGCTTTGAGTTTTTTCAATCTAGTTGCTTAGGAAAATAAAGTGTATGGTGTGTGCATATATACACACATATATCTGCTGAAATATTAACCTGTAAGATCCCAACTTATTACTGTTAAAAACATTTGTTAATTTGTCAGGTCTCAAATATATTGAATTGTCCAAAATTTCATGCAGATGAACATGGAAAGAAGATGATATCTTTTAGCATAGATCAGATCACCTACCTTCTCCCCAGAAGAAAGGCAGACTCCTGAACTTAACCTTATCTGGCCCTTAAAGAGCCAGGGAGAACTGATGATACCCCACAGGAAAAAAACCATCTGCACAGACACCTTTTTGACACCAGAGATTACAGCCATGAGTCAAATACAGGAACTGTTTTCATAATCTTGCTCCTCAAGTTAAATATTACAAACAATTCCTGTTTTTTAGCTGTTTACTGTCAGCCCAGACCCAAGGGTAGAACACTTTGCCCAACTCCTCCTTCAATGCAGAGCCATGGTATTCCTATGGCCTGGAAATTAGACCGTAAAATTGACTGTATACAACATTATTACTCAGCTTTATCACAGAGTAATGTAAATCAGACAAGGAGATTAAGAATAATTGCGTCACTAAGTATTAAAGGATGATTTCTAATCTAAATTCTAAGCCTTCAGTATAATACACTCAGAATAGAAGAGAAGTATGCAGGGTAGAAACAGTGCTATAGAATAACAAAACACAAAATAACAAAAGCCAAGCTAAAAAGGTAGCATTAGGAGTAGACTAAGGCCACACAAACTTTTTTAAAAAACCCCAGTGTTATTTTGAGGCTCTGAGCCTCAGCACTTCACATCCCAAGGACTGTTCGGTAGGCTTGAACTGAATTCTTTGCTGAGTTCATTAAAAGAGACACTGAAGATAATTCATTCCCATTTCATCAATTACTGTGTGATTTTGAACCAATGTGGCGTTTAAGACCACTGTAGATGTTGACTTGCATTAACTTTCACTAGGAGATTTTTGTATGTCATGTATATCTATAACTCTGAGGCTGCCTTTGGCATTTTCTGTTCTTGGAATTATTTTTTCTTCTCGTTTAATAGATCAGACAGATATTATATCTTTTGAATTAAAACAACTCCCCATGTGCCCTTGAGGAAAATGACATATTTGTACACTTTTCACATGGTCTTTTTTGCAATTTAAAACTCTTTAGACCTGAGAATAATGTAGATAATTTTTCTGTGAAAATAAGGTCCATTGTTACCCAGATTAGAGTTTTATTCCTGACTTAAATAGGAACATGAGGAAATCCTCTTTCACGACCTGAAGTTCAGATACGTTAAGCTATGATAGCAATCTCTCAGCCTCTCGTGGAGTTTTCAGAACATGGATATTCACTCTTAGGACTGGAAACCTAGTCCAATATTCTGTATTTGTTCCATTCTCTTGCCAACTAGCTCTACAATCTGCAATTGCAATGTGCAAAGTCACAGGCATTGAGGCACATGACCTGTCAGCCTGAGGAAGGCCGGAACATCAGGATGCCCATTTCTTTATAGGCATCTGAAACTATCAATCTAAATACCTCCAGCAATGCAGGGATTTAAATATGTACCAGCAATAAAAAGAGTCTTATGTTTTGTCTTGAAGACAGGTCTCATCTGAGATTTTTCCACCATTGTGTTCCTCTAATTCTGCCTGGACTCTATCACTCTGCTTACTGCAAACTATGGATTGCTTGTGTCCTCCAAAGGACTACTGAGGCAGCTGCTGAAAGCCACCCACCACCACCTTCACCTGGACACTTCCAATTTTCCCCTAGCAAAGCTCCTAAGAGGAGCCGGATAGTTTGAGTGCATAGTTACTCAAAACAAAAATTACTTTTTTTCTGGAATTTTTGCTCTGACAGCCTTACAAAGAGGTATTCCCAACCAAAAAATAATGTTACCATCACTTACTTAAAATGAGCTTGTGGAAAGTTTAACTTCACCAGCTACCAGCCTGACTGCTCCGTATGGGTTAGTACTTCTACATAATGGGGGTTCATATACAGTATATTCATAAGACAGACTTAAGTGAACATTACATTTTAATTTGATAAATTTAAGATATCATAATTCAAATGACATTTAAGAGGCTATTATGCCTTGCTCTTATTCTCCTCTCAATTTTACAGCAAATGAAAGCCTGACAAGTGCCTGCAAGAAACACTTTCTCCATGTTCATAACTAATTTTTAAAAGAAATATTGGTGAATCCTTTTTGTGTTTATACATAGCTACTAAGCCTTAATAAATAGTACATTGAAGCCTACATTTAATACAAGTAGGAGTCAGATTGTGGGGTAGTGCACAGCCAGCTATAGAAACAAAATTTGTTTTAGTTTCCTCAGTATGCTTCTAAACTGTTGAGAGTACATTAGCAGTAGGAGCTCTTGTGAAAAATATAGTGCTGAAAATAAAGGAAGAAGCAAAATAAGTAATTTCCTTTTACAAGCAAAATAATTTTATATTTTTTTTTTTTAGGGAGACAAGGTCTCCCTAAGCTTTGGTTCTCTAATGTCATGTATTGATATGGAGTATAGTGGGATCAACTAAATCATAACAGATGAAGCCATGTGGTACCTGTTCACCACACAGTGCAATCCCATATGTGCTGGAAAACATCTTTTCTATCAAAGTAGGGTTTCAGTATTATCTCATCAATTCTTTTAGTCTCGCTCAGATCACATAGGTAGGGCTTAAGAAATGAAACTGATATATTAATTCTTACAGTTAATTCATGCAGAGTTGAAAAGACGATCACTACATTCATGGACATTGATGGCATCTTTAGGTAGCCTGAGCATGGACAGTAGAAAGTGGCACTTTTCTAACCACCACTTTCATGAGACAGTGTAGAAAAGGTCCAGTAACCACTCCAGCTTCTCTTTTGGGAAGACAAGTCAACCTGCTGCCAGCAGTTCGGCTTTACCACTAGGACTGCGCAACAGCAAGTCAGCAAATTTGTCTGGCTGGACAATGAGAGTGAGCCTGGTGCCTCATGGCTTTTCCTGGTCCCACTCGTAATTGGGGCTTGCTGACTACGTTCCAGGGGTTTTATCTTACCCCATGTGACAGCCAGGCCAGAGAGCCCACAATGCATATTATTAAGGTCTGTACAGCTCCATGGGGTAATGAGGTTGTGAAAAGTGCTTCTTGATGTCTCAGTACCGCAGTTGTTGGAGGCTTTTTGTTATTGATAGCTGAACAGGTACATTACACTCATTAGGAAAAGCAAGAATTTCAGGATAGTAAAAAACCCTTATGAAACTAAGTCTTTCAAAACAGCAGGAAACATCCCAGCCATACACTTACACATTTCCACTGTCCTACTGATAAACTAGAAAATTATATATAATGCAAGACTAGCACAAGCCTGCCTGTTCTTGACAGAATCAGTTAATCCACCTGGCCTGTCAGGCATTAGCAGCATCATAGAATGATAAATCAATTACCTGAGTAATCAAATCCACTGCCTTCATCTCAGCTTTCTCATTCATTTAATCTAATTCTTGAGTATTGACTTTATCCCAGGCATAATGGAAGCATAAGTACTTCATTAAAGCCAGCACCTGGACATATTCAACAGTGTAGCAAGAGCTAACAAAGCTATGACAAATGCAGCCTTGCAGTTATCAATCAACTGACAAGTGATATAACCAAAAATATGTGTTTCTCAAAACAACCTTTAAAGAAACAGTGGTTTCAGATGACAGCGTCTTGCTCCTGGGAAGGTTTCACCCTGGAGCGGTTTGTCACTACACAGGAAGAGTAAAGGTTAGCATAGTGCCTGAAAAACCATGATCTGAAGACATTCAGGTACGAGATGCATCCTGGCTGCCTGTAACGTCTCTCCAGGGAAGACGGCCATAGTGCTCCAGACAGAGGTGGGGTAGGAGGCCCAAATTCCAGTAAGAACCTGCTTTGGTTTCAACATATGAGTAAGCCTACAAGAGGTCAGGTGAATATTAAAATAACCCATTAAGCCTCAGTAATTTCAGTGAGAAAAGCAGCCGGTGAAATAAGATGTTCACTTCACAAGTAAAGGCTTATCAAGAAGAGAAAAATTTCAACCCAAGATGGGTCTAAAACAAAATGAAGACATCCAATACTTACATAAAAATGATAGTGTTTTATGTAAGCAGGACTCTTGCTACTGGTAATGGTCAAATAATTTGTTGTGTGACTGAGCAACAAGATATGAAAAGGGAAGATAGGAACTCTTAAATTTGAGCCATTTTATATTTTCATTATTTTCCGCTCAGATAATCTGGAATGGTTGTAGAGTATGTAGCCCTCGGGTCACTGAGTATTATTATAATAATTTAAAATGCAACTATTCATGCAGTCTGTAGTAGGTATAAGAACGTAGACTTTCATGGACAAGCATTCCTATTTGAGAGTAGACCTTATCAGGTATTAGAACACTGATTGGCTCATCCTCTACTTCCCACATGATTTAGTGATCCAAAAAACTTTTTCCCCTAAAGAATTTAAAAATGGAACACATTTTATGGTGTTATTTTCATCCTTTCCATTACATTCACTGGAATACTGAATAATGAAATAGAATTTTTATAGTAATTTCAAATTGATACTCTCCAATTACTAGATTTCAGACATCCTCAACATTGGTATTACTTGTTACCTCATTAAAATGGGAAATTAAGTAATATCTATAGATGAGTGGGTATTTTCTCACTTTTTGCTTTGCTTTTAGCTTAGATACAAAATTGTATTATTTGGTCTCCTTTTCAGTTCCTCATTCAATACTGCATTTATTCAGAACATGTTTGGTCAGTATTCCAAGCATTTATTTATACTTACATTAATGTGTGCAAAATAATGTTCATTAAATGTCAATGTAATGAATTAAAAATGGGGACATCTTGGTTTATTATACACCACATTACCAGGTATATTATTTATCAAGATGATACTTAAGCAATAATGCTAATATTGGCTTGTTCATAAGGGTTATGTGTTACTGGGCAGGCAGTTCAAGCACCTGAAATCTCACAACCAGCCTGCAGATCAGAATTTAACATATCTCCAGGAAGCCCGGGAACACCAGAAGTTCACTATCCTTTCTATTATTCTTGTCATTACAGCTATTGAAAGTCATTACACACTACAATGCTGTTTAATCAGTGCTGCAGATGTTACTGCAAACCTCTGAAGTTACAAACTGTAAAGAAAATCTATTAAACCCCCCAACTTACCCAACATAGGCTCCTCTACAGATGCAGAGGGCCAAATGCACAGAGGAGTTAAATTATTTCTTACCGCAAGCATCTAGATTTTTTGTGTTCAAGGAGCCATTTCTGCAAGCTGTTCTCTGAAACAATTTCGTGACCCTTTACCAGCCTGAGGATGGAGTCAGCTGATTTTCCCAGTCAATGAATGGCTCTATTCAAAGACTTAAGCTTTGGGTTAATAATTGAGCCCATCCCTTTCTGGGACTAGCTCAAGGGCAGGTGGTGGGTTCAGTGCCTCAGAGGTCCCACTGCCACAGGGAGCACCAAGGGGACAAGGGCTCGGCAGGAGCTGGGTCTCGGGGGGACAGAGTCACATCAGCCAGTGGCTCCTAAACTAGTACAGCCCTTGCTGAGGGTGCAACAGCCCCAACAGAAAAAAAAAATTAAATCAATAAACTGACAACCATTGGCACTCTGAAGGACCAGTATGAGCTTTAGAAGAAAGCAACATAAGTTTTAGTTTTATATTAACAGGTTTTACTGTCAGTCTTAATATTTCAGGCCATGATAATTAAATTTTAGCACTGTCATTTACTTGCTTGTCTCCAGACACTCATGGCCATGCTGCTCACGGTCCAGGTGCTGCTTCAGGCGATCTGGAGTCCCAGTAACTGCTGCTGCTCAGCACTCTTATATGGAGAGAAGGATGTGTGCTGCCCAAGATTTTCAAATTGTCTCAGCTGCCTTTGAGACTTGAAATTCAGACAGGTGCTGAACTCCCACTTTCTTAAGATATTATTTTTCAGAGTTCTCCATTTGAGCACTGTGAACTGAAACAGGCAACAGCACATTGATGCTTTGAGTTTTCAGACAGAATATTTTCACCCTATTTAAATTATGACCTGTAATTAGTGGGAACTAGAAATAGGCTTTAAGATGTATGTAGAAACAGATCCCTAGAAATGTAAAGATTTCCGATACTCTCCATTAGATACAACCTGTGCCTGGAGTATGATTTGGAATAATAAACATCAGCATTGTTTATGCCAGTTGGTAATAGAATTGTCTTTAAAGCTGTTTTCTCAGTTCTAATGCTATGAAATGCCACATGAGACCAAACTTGCTGATTCTCCCACTAGCAGCTGTTCTGCAATAGAAACAATCAGGGATTCCTCCCCCCCACTGGGTTTCAAGCTTCTTTCTGCTTGACTGATGAATGAAAGATAAACACTATACATGTTACACAGTTAGACTGTTCAAATGAGATATGAAGGGATGTATCCCAGAGCAGGCACACTCGGCACATATTCTTGACTTATAATTGGATCAACATTCAGCATTGCAGGGAATATGGGATTTTACATTTCTCTAATTTCTCCTGCCCACAGATGGAGTAACAAATAAGAGCTTTAGGCAATAACAGTAGCAGAAAGGCACACAACAGTAGGGAAACATGCTCCATTTTTTGTCATGGAGAGATGTTTTTCCTCTCCTATTTTGGGCCTCAGACCTTCCCATGTTCTGTAGCTTGGGGGCAGCTTCCAGTGCAGTAACCTCAGACACGTGATGTCAAAACAGCCTCTTATAACAACATGTTGGTAACTAATTTAAAGATAAAGTTAAGAAAAAGCAAACACATGTTTAGTTCTGACATGAACTGAGACTAGCATGTGCTAGGAAGCAAAATCTGAAGGTGTTTACTGCTAGAGGATGCAGGGTTGGGACCTCTCAAGCCCTTGCCTTCCTCAGTTCTCAACTCTTTCATCCCCAAAAACAACACTAGTAGTTGAAACTGAAGTCATCAAAATAATCTTTTTCCTCCTCCACAGCTTGGACCAGCAATAGCATATTTTATACTGGTGATAGTGACCCTGTCAGGAAGGATTTCTTTTCCTTTCCCTCATATCCTAGCTACAGGCAACAATTTCTGACATCAGATCTTAAAGTCTGTCAGAAGTTGCTTCCCCTAACACAGCCTGGGTTGGGAATCATGTTCCTTAAGTGGTTTCCTTCATCTTGCATTGTGTGGAATGGTGTTTCCCCAGAGAAAGTGGTACTTTCATCTATCTGCAAGCTGCAGACAGCTCCCAAAGTGAAAGGTCATACAGGAAAGTAACATCTGCAAAACTAATGTTTTTCTTCCAGTCACTCCTAGGAAGACTTGAACAGTGTTAACTGAATATATTCAGAGCATTTCCACATCAAATAGAGAACAGGGTGGACATTTCTACCTGGAGTAGCTGGGATGTGACAATTGCAAGGAGGAAAACAAGGCAATAAGCAGGGAGTTTTATGCAAGCTGTGTTCCAGAGGCACTGCAAGAAAAGAAGTGGTGGGAAGTGCTGCCACTGATCTTTGTCTGGCAGGGATCCCTCACCACTTCTCTCTCCAGCATTGTTTCCCCCCAAACACACCAGCAACTGAAAAGGGGTGTAAGTGAGAGTAAGCAAAGGAGGAAGGGCAAAGAAGGGGACAGTGCTGTATTAGAGGCACCTACGGGGGCTTAAACTGGCAACAGCGGGGGGGCCCTTCTCCCACTGCCGCCCACCTCCGGCCGTGGGCGGGCTCGAACCCGCGGCCCTCGGCGCGGCGCCCCCGCAGTCCTCGGCCGGCTGCGAGGCTGCACGGAGGCGGCCGCCGCGCTCCGTCCTCCGCCGCGGAGGGGCCGCGGCCCCGGGTGCAGGTAAGGCGCGTTGGCCCTCGGGGAACGCGGCACCCTCCCCGCCGGGAGCCTGTCCCCAGCACTGCTCCTTTCCTGGGGGTACTCTTGCCTTCCCTTCTTATTCCCCCCCTCTCTGCTCAATTGCTTTTTTAAAAAAATGTTAGCTTTCCCTCTCTGAGGTATTAAGATGCATTGCACTGGATTAAAATATCACAGAATAACTCAAATTGCCATTAATGAAATAAGTCAAGTCTGAGAATTGAGTTTCCCCCCAAAAGCCTGCAACAACTTGTTTTTAAAAACAGTGAATAGAATATGGAAAAACTTCTCCCAGAAAGATAATTTCAGAGCCAGCTTCCATTTTCCCCCATCAATTCCCTGTCAAATCTGAACCTCAAATACGTAGACAAACAATGTGCCAGTACTTAAAAAGGTGTACAATATTTGAATGAAAGTAGATAGTGTTGATTAAACTTCTTGTTGGGCATTGAGTCATGATGAAAGAATTTTTGAATTAAATGAAAGCATTTTATTTCTCTAGAAGGCTTTTTTCTAATTATAAAAAACCACCTGCCTATATACATAATTCCAATGTCTATTCAAACTTTATAAATAAGGTTCTTAAAGGTTGTTCTTCATCATGACATCTCCAGGTAATTCTAATGACTGTCATAGACTAAAGCTAAAGTAGGATGTATTTAGAGAAAAGAAAGATCCTGAAACAGTCACACACCACATGGGAAGATTAGTTAAATCTGTATTAGTGGAAAAAAATCTGAAATACATGTTTTACTAAAAATGCCACATACTTTCAAAGCCCCTCTTGTAATTTTGTCTTAGGCTGAATTCCTGCTGACTTTGAACTCAGTTCCACATCTCAGTCAGGATAACTCCTCTGACTTCAGCCTTGGCAGGTACGAAAGTGTGCGGCTGAGCCCAGGACTCTGAACTTTGAGACCATTCACATTTTTGTGTGGCTGTACAATTAAAAGCAAATAATAATCAGAGAGCAAAGTGTTAATATATGTGTTTCTACTGAGTAATTTTAATGACATTAATAGGTGCCAGTTTGTTTCAAATGCAAAACCTTCCTCAACTGTAAACAACCTAAACTGCTTTGAAAACAGATTTTCTCCTTCCTAGTCTTTCATCCTATTGCACAGCACAAAATGGTTAGTTTGTAAATCTCCTGGTTACAGGACACTAATTCAACAAGGAATTACAGATCTTGGGCTCAAACTGACAAGCAGTAGTTTGGTGACTAAGTATCCCAAGAAAAATAATACTTTCTCTGAAGGTTTACAGGCATGCATAAGAGCAGTCAAACCAGGAAAAGTCTATGGTCCAACTTCATAACTTCCATGGAAAACAAGGCATTCACTGGGGTATATTCCTTCCTTTCTTCTCCTTTCCCCCCCAAACAAATAAGCCTTTACAATTGCAAACAAAATTAATTGCAAACCACAGGGCTGATTCTCTGTCATAAATCTCAGAGGCACATTGCAAAATATTGAACGAGAAGATGGATATGATTAAGCCTAATCTGCTACCGCAGGGCTATTATTTTTCCCTCACAGCCTCGAGCGTGTGTTCAGTGACATATAGCGAGATGTCCCTCATTCTGCCATGCCAGAGGCTGCGTGGAGGGAAGCTGCAGGCAGATTAGTTGGGTCCTGGATAGTTTCCACAACATGAAAATGCTTGAGCAAAACTTAAAAACATCAGGGTCTATGTGGGGATACTCTCCTCCAGGTTAAGAGCTAGAAGATTCTAGATCTGTTAACTTTCGTGAGGAACAATAATTTAAGCTGGCATCAGAAAGATGTGATTTCACTTGTCTTTTCAAATCAAGTTGTTATTTCTTAATCTGAACCAGCATATTCTGTCCAACTTTCTGGATTTTCAACTATTTATATTAATCTCCTCTATTTTGATAGTGCCCAAACAAAACTGTGGCACCATTTTGCTATGGGCTATAGAAACAAGTTAGCCTGGTCTGTGTAACTAATGAAGTACAGTATCAGTGCTGCAGTAGCACTGCATCTGCTTTCAACCCACACTTGCAAGTGCCCTTTAGAAACATGGTGACCTAAAATGCTCACCCAAGCAGCCGTCAGGTATCAGCTGGGAGATGGGAGACCACCCAAGCCATCAGCGTTGGCCATGTGAAAGCTGTTTGCACCTCCCTGCAAAGTCAAAACCTTTGTTAAGGTGCCTTTGATGCTTTATTCATCATTTGCAGCCTCTGAAGGTTGCCTACCTCTGACTTGACTTAAGCACATTCATTCTTTAAACTGCCTGAAAACCAAGCACCTCTCTGCTCTTTGCAGCTCTGGTGAAGCCACATGGGTGGGCTGTGACTTGAGGTTGTCAGAGTGGTGTGGCAGAAGGCGATCCCTGACTGTCTGTGGGATTGGGTGGGAAGGACCTTGCAGTGTTTACATACACCTTAAAAAAACAGTAAAGGTCTCAGATTTGAGAGACCTGTAGTTTGGTACAAGAGAACTCCTAAAATTTGCAGATGTATGTGGAGGTCCAGCTGCACAGATAGCAGAACTGGGATGTACAGAACAAAGTCTTTAAGTATAATATACACATATAAACAAGCATTAACAATCCCACAAACTTCTGATTCATTTGGATAATTACAAACAGCAGTAATCATCAACCATGACTCAAACACCACTGATCTGCTGGACTTTAGAGTGTCAGCTATCTAAAAGCATATTTAGGAACAAGGAGAAGTGTTATTTAATCCATTGCCTTTTTTACTGGAAAATGACCTGTGTGACTTTCTATAGATTTTTCAATAGATACGAGCAGAGCTTGTAATGAGGGCTATATTTAAGCAGAACCACAAGCACATTGAATGGAAAGTTTTCAACAATGTATAGAAATTGATGTAGTAATAAGCATTCACAGAATAGGTTTTAATAAATCAGTGTTATACTGGTTGGAGGTAGGACATCTGACACTTGTTCCATGAAGGTAACTCCTAGAATTGTATTACCATCCTAACCACCCAGCTGTTACAAATATGACATTCATTTTCCAGGAAAACTGTATAACATTAACAACATCTAACTTATTTTCCTGCTAACCCAAGATACATACTAATCTACTTAAAATGCAGAGTGAAAACAACAACAAATAAACATATAAAATAATCCTATTATAGGTTATGTAAGTTACTCTAAGGCTTTGATGTTTATGAAATTAATAATGCAGAGAACTTGGTGAGAAATACAGACCTCAATCTAGAACAGCAAATGTCTCTAACAATTAGACAGTATTCATATACTTAATACTGGATTAGCAGGATACTGCTAGTCCTTATTCCTTTTGTGGTTAGAAGTACTGATACTAGAAAAATTAAAACTGCTTCAACAATGGATTTCTTTAACCTAGCGTATGACCTTCCACCAGTGCATTTTGAGGACTGATTTTGCATGTTAACTTGTATATTATTCAGGATATTGAAACATATCACTGAGATGTTGCTGCTACAGTCTGAAATCTTGCCATACTTTTTTTTTTAAATAAATGAAACTTTCATACAAATTTATTCAGGATCACTTGAAAGACTCTCATACAATGCCCTATATATATAAAAGCAATGTTTAAGCATGAAGTTTCACAGCTAATTTTGCTACACCAGAGAAGCAGTTTGTCATGTCTGGTAAATCTTAAATTCATTCTACTTATTTTAACAATGTGACCTTCTGCTATTGAATAATATCTTTGACAAAAACACCTCAGAGCACAAAACTTGAGACAGATGTTGTACAGATTGGAACAATTTCCTGAGTGTTTCAGTGAGAAAGCAACATTTTCAGCTATTATTTGTATTACCTGGCACACGTGACAACTGTATCAATCAGAACTTCAGAGCATAACTGGAATACAGTATTTCACTTTGAACTATTGCTAGAGAGATCAACAGTAAAAATTTCACATCCATCCAATTGCTAACATAGCACTGTCATCACCGACAGCCCCTGCACAGCAAAGCAAACATGACAAGACAGCTGCTTTCCACAGACCAAGTAAAGCTAACTTTGCTTACTTGCCCAAGGAGACTTTGCATGGTTTACATCCATGGTAGGCAAGCTCAGATGTGCCTAGGGTTTAGAAATGAGGTAGCTGGTATGCCAAGAGCCAGCTTGTCAGCTAAATGAGAGGGTGCCCCTTATAATAGGATGCAGACACATGCATTGGTCCACTTTCATCAGTCAATTCCCCAGTTAGACCTGGAGTTTTGTTGCTGGTGGGTTTTATTCCTTCTTTCTAATTTGCCCCATGAAAAAATAGACTCTTGCTACTTTTCACTCAAGCCATGCTCTCTGCAGCATTCATTGATCTTGAAAAATAATCTTAATGTGTGAAAATTTTGCATCATCTTCTTTTTCATGATTTATGTCTGAAAGTATCAAGAATAGGGCTATTATAGACAGGCATCCAGATTAATACAGATAGCATGTCACTTTATTCCATAAAATGCTATCTGTCAGTGACTACTGTCAATCAGTTGTGTGCAGCGATTTTTCTGAGTGATGACCAAAAGTTACTCACTGCCTTTTTATTTTCACTTGTTGCTTGTACACAGCTGAAGGGAAATAAAATTGTTTCCTGTGCAATTTGGAAATAAGAGGAGTAAAGATGACTGCCCAGTACAATTGGAGAAGGCAATGAAAATGGCAATATAGTGTCAGATACCAATTTACTAAAAGCAAGGGCAGGGGTGAAGAACGAATAAAGGATCTGGAAGTGACAGTGGCATTCTGGGGCCACTGAAAGGAGTTCTTCCTTTTTCATCTCTCAGCCCATTACTTCTGGATCTCATCTTGTGGCTGCCTTCCATACATCCACTCCCTTTCTCCCACTGAGTCTTTAGTATTTTCAGCTTTCCATCATTTTCCCTCCAATTGTTTCATACTGATCTAACCACCAGAGGAAGGAGAGAATTATACCCACACACCCTCATTGGCTACACTGCAGTTATAGTGGACCATGCAAGTAGGACAATGCAGAGCAGAGGAGGTAGCTGTATTTCTTTGGCACTCTGGCTGAATCCCTCCTGAATTCCTAGCTGCTTTTCAGTCAAGCACTTAAAGGTCCTGTCATTCAACAGTTTGGATTCAGAAGTCAAATGCAACTGCAATGCTAATTCATCTTGTACCATCTATAAACACACTATTGACTTTTTATTTTCAAGATAACGCTACACACAGTTTTAGATGCCTGCAACAGCAGCCATGGGAATTCAGGCATATGGCTGCTACCATATGACAAAGTATCTTTATCTAATAATTTTTAGTCTTGTGGATAAGATACTTCAGCATCACAGCCATTTCGTCCTTTGATTCATTCACAGAAAATTCACTTCCAGTGAAATTTTAAGATACTGCTACCACCTCTGCCAGCTCTCTGCCTCATCCCATTTCAGTCTCAGATGTCTGTGAAATTTGCACAATTCACTTTTCCTCTCATGCTGAAGATAATACGTACTGAATTCCTGGGATAAATGCCAAGACATTAAGTACTATTTTACAGTCCTAATCTGATCTGATTCAGAGTAGAAAGTGTCGTCTCATCATATGGGAAAACAGAGCAGATAGTTGTTACCTTCACTGCAATTACTTAATGGCACGTTTGGAACATGGAGATGTGTCAATATATGCACAATAATCTGGACAAAATTTAGTCCGTCAAAACCAAATGTCTTCATATTCCATGCAGAGAACAGGTTTCTAGGCTCTGGGCAAGAGGAAAATACTATCGGTCCTGCTGAACTAGTTTTAAATACCAATAGTTAATAAGGTCTACATATGCAGGAAGGAATTCTGCTGTAAGCGCATAACATTTGATAAAGAAATGCATGACAGAGGAAAGGTCCAGATGTGCAAACATGCCAAGAGGCAGGCTTTTCAATGGAACCAACCAGCTCAGTAAGTCCCATAAAAAAAGAAAGCAGAGAAAATGCGTGTGCGCATGCAAGCATGTATGCACATGCAGCAGTGATTTATATATCCAGCTTAAGTATTATCTGTGAAACTGCTTAAGACTTCAATAGCTACACAATTCTATTCCTTGGCTGGCATGCAGCATCCCTTTGCAGTGATGGGCTGCCAGTTGACATGGCAATTAGATCTCTTGATTAGTATTATACAGAAATAAAAGATCCTCTCCTTCCTGTTATTTCCACACTCTCTTCCTGAGCATACAAAATTAATCCACATGCCACAGAATGGATTTGACCTTTCATGTCTCAAAGACTAAAATTCTCCACCCCATCATACCATCCCCCCATTAAGTTGCTATAATTGATTAAGATCTGAAGGTGAAACAGTTGCTTTAGAAAGAGATTAGTAACCAACTCATTCCATTTTGATCTTCAGTACTTGGAAAACTAAAACCAAACAAGTACAGAAATATCCATAGGATTTCTTAATCTGTTTATAAAGGATCTTCAGACACGTTAGGAGCTCATAGTAGCAATTCAAAAGCTAAATATAAAAGAAGCTTTATGAAGTACTTATAAAGTCAGTAAGAGGTTTTCTGGGAAACCAGAAAGATAATACTTATTTTTAGCATATTTTCCTGTGAGATAAAGATAGCAAATGTAGAAAGTATCCATCCAAACCCAAAATGAGATACGCAAAAGAGATCCCACGATATGCACCAGGAATGTTACAGAATCAGCATTTAGAGAGCAATGTTCTGACAACACCATCTGCTCATTTGTGCTATATCTTCCTATAACAGGCTCTCTTAATGTCTCATGCATGATTTTCTGTGGAAGTCAGTAGGAGTGTATGATTTATTTTGACATTAATATTTACCAGGCTGGTGTATGCTTAAAGTATCCAAGATGCCGAGAATTTTCACTTGTTTAAAAAGCCATTGAAATGGCTTTCATTTTTCTTTGGAGACATTAACAACTAATTTTGTCACTGCACCGCTGTTACATACAAGTCAGACACCATTCACACAGCATTAATTTAAGTAAACACCACTAGTGTTGCTCTTGCTAGAGCTATAGACTGAGAGATAGACTGAGAGAAGGAGCTACATGGGGTAAAAAAGCTCACTAGCATTTTCCATTGGTCACTAAAGGATGGTGAAACAAAGCTTCAAGTCATGAAGCTTCCAGTTCTTTACTATTAGTAAATTATTGTGAAATTAAAGTGCAAGAGACTCCTGCAAAATTCATTCTGGACATTGAAAATAGTATTGTTTGAGTGTCCCTTCCTAACGCCTACAGCAGATATCTCATTTGTATTTATTAACATTTAACAGTTGTCTGGCAGATTCTGGGTGGGTAATGTTCCTGTCATGTAGGTTTTTTTAAAGCTTTGAAGCAAGTTTTGCAAATAAGATTTCAGTGCTTTGATGAAAAGTAGCAAAAGTTTTCAGTCTCTGAATTTCAGATCTGTTGCATGACTGCATTAAACTGTCGATTGATACTCTCTTCATCCAGAAATGGATTACAGAGCTGACAGATTACTTAAAATAACTACTATGGATGTGAATCATCCTGACAAAAGCAAAGAAATCCCTTTCAGAAGAAAACATCTTGCCTCAGCCAAACATTTTGATGAATGCAGATGGTTATATATGATTATTTATATACAGGCAAAATTTTTTTTTTAATAGCTAGAGTGAGAAACATATAATTTCAATTTTCCTCATTAACAAAAAGCTTAAAGATGTGTATCATAGGTATTGTTACTACCCATGTACCAGAGATGTTGGTCTTTAACAGCTCTGCGTTCTAAGATGGGGTTATGTATTTACCAGAGGAGTGCACTGACATGCCAGAGATGCACTCATTTAAAAGCACAAATAGCAGAGACAAAACTCAGTGTTTATTATTCTCCTGCACATGATTGCATTATTTTCCCAAACAACTACTTCTCCTAATATTTAAAGGCCAATGCAAAAATGAAAGATCTGTAGTATATCAGAATGCAACTTGTATTGGTAAGTTAAATTATTGCTGATACCATGTCTTTTTTGAAATTTTGAGTTGGTTTTTTTTAATTGCTGTAGATATTTACAAATGCACTTATAGCAGCAACTATTCAGGATACAATATATTTAGTGCTGAAAACCTTGTGAAATCTGTGTATTTGAAATGTAAATGTGTTGTAAAACATAACCTCTGCACTTTTTTTTTTAGGAGCTACAAGAACTTTTGAAACCACACCTGACGATGTCCAGTCTTAAATGTTGCAGTCTCAGAATCCTGTTCCTACTGATGCTGTGTAGGTAAGAAATATTGAAGAAATAATTTTTTTGCACATGTATAATAATATCAGTTGGTTTAGAATCAATTTATTTATAATTAGAAATACCTGAGCAGATAACAAAGCCAAATCTACTTGACAGTTGAATCTTGCCTCTTACAAAGATTAAACAACCTGGATATTAATAACAGAAATACAGGACTGAAATCCTGCACAAATCATCTCAGCTGCCTTGATTGAGTTATAGATTTTTTTTGTCACCAAGAAAACTGATGGGGAAAAAAAGAAAGGAATTTAACTTAAGCAAATGATCCTTCAAATGAAGGATTACTGTGTAGAGAGTGTGAATATCATATCAGATGCTTAGCAAATTTAGAAGGGCACGTGGTTCTTGTCTGGAGCATAGTACCTTGCCCAAGGACAGAAGCACACAGTCCACCTAAATGTACTTATAAGCTTGAGGTAGTAAAGTCATCCTTGCGTATTTGTTACTAAATAAGAGCATCTTAAAAAGAATTATGTAGTTAAAACATTGTCGTCTTACTCTCTGTTGATGAAATTGGGAAGTTTAGGAAAGCTGAGTTGTATTAAGCTGGAAGGTGAAACATCCCTTCTCGGTACAAGTAACCCTGCTAACAGTGCATTTGCCATGACAAAAAAACTTGAGAGAAATGGAGCACTTAAAATATATTCTTTCTATAAAAATTATTATTGATAAGTAGTAACAGTAAGAAAATGCAAGCATAGGTAGGTTAAACATTGCAACTACCACCTTTAACAGAAGTATTTAAAGTCTGTTAGCCAATTCTCTACATAAAATTGCCTAACCTATTGGTCTCCCAGTAAATTCCTCAAGATAAGATTCCACCTGAGCTTTAGTTCAAGTGGGTGTGCAAACACATGCTTAGGTAAAGCCTCCGCTTGGTTGTGAGGGCAGGTGGAACAGTTGCCTGAAAGGGAGTTTAAACATCCATTTCCCCCACCTTCTCCAGTGCTATAAAGAGATCTCCGACCAGAACACACACTTGCTCTAATTTCACCTTCCTTCCTCGTGAGCTGTGACTTGCCACACTGTATAATCACTGGATGATTCATGGCTTTGCAGTAACAAAACACTGCTAAGAGACCAACAACATTTCAGAAGTATCTAAGTAACAACGAGGCAAAATTCCCCAAGAAGTTCAGCCTGTGGTATGCAATTGCCTTCATCAGGCAGACTTTGTGAATCCTCCCTTACAGCTTCTCATGGCTAAGAGCATCCAGAAGCACAGACGGTTAATGCTTGTACCATATTCATGGGAATTACATCCATGCATGGCACCTGCTTGGCTCAGGCACAAGCGCACAACATCAAGCTGATCTGGTCACATACCCAAATCCAAACAGGCTGAGCAGCAGCTCTGCCCCTTGGCTAGCTCACAGCCAAGACAGTGCATAGGTACACAGATGCCTTTTTCCAGTGCACAAATCAGGAAGGTTTGGTGAAAGTGCTGTTTAAAACAAAAACTGTCCTGCTTGGCACTGCAACAGAGAAATATTTCTAAGCAATATCCAAGGACTGAGGTGCACTGAAGCAAGGGTCAGGATTGCTCCCCAAGTGGCCCCTTAGATACCCCACTTGTATAAGCTCTGGTTAATGTGTGAAGACTTTCCACTACCGAGTACTTTATAATCAATAATGTTTTTTTTTTTCTTTAAGTTCAGAGACAGCCAGAGCCTCATCTTCCTGATCATATGCAGAAGACGTGATCTGTCACAACACACGTGCTAGCAGTGTCACACCAGGATATCAGACTCCACCTTACACTCTAGTTCTCCCTCCTTGAATGACATTTCTTAACTTCACTTTCAGCACTTGACATTAAATTACATTACAATCACATCAGACATGCATACTAATCTGTATCCAGGGGGTTGCCTGGATGGTCACTCTCCCAGAAATATTTTTATTAACAAGTAGAAATGAAAATTTATCAGAGTAATAAATAGAACTTGCACTTCAAATCATTGTCAGTAATTAGCTTAAGTAAATATATGTTATTTGGTCCCACAAAGGGCTCCCCTTTATTTCAGGAAGGGTGTTTTCAAATTAAAGAATGCTAGCCTGGGTTTTTTAGGGTCAGATCCAGAAAATTCTATGGGATGTTTACTTTTTTTGGGCTGAGTTTAAGAGCACTTGCATTATTTATTTGTTCCTGTACCTGGTAAGCAATAATGTAAGGCTACTGTTTCAACCTCACCAATTAACCAAAGACACAGTGACAGTACTGGCTGCTTTGAAGCAGAGAATTAATCCGTGATGTAGATTCTGCTGCAGTTTATCTACAAAGACCATACACAAACCCGTACCCCTTGAGCATTTCAGGTATCAAATGAGAAATAACACCTTTGTTTGCCTCTAAACCCCTCGCCTGTCAGTGGATTGCCTGAAAAAAGCTTTTTTTTCCTGACTCTTCCTGAGGGGGATGTTTCAAATGCTTGCTCAGACTGTGTTTGGCATTTTGTTTCTCCATTCCCTCAGTTCTAAGGTGTTTCTGCCTCTTTCATGATACATAACTTCTGACAAAAAATAGCCAGGAAAAATATTCCCATACATGTGTCTAGACCATACTTTTAAGCAGTGATATATACTACTATTTAGGGCAGACATTCCCTTTTCCCCCTCCAGTTACCTGGTATCTGTTAAGACACTAACTTGAAAGCATCATAAATAACAAGCAGTTGTACCTTCCAAGCTTAACATCGCCTGTAAAAGTACTAGTTTTTGAGCCACAAGAATAACTAAGGAAATGAAATAATTATAATAATTCAGCTTTTATAAGAGCAAGTATGGGTCATTGAACCTGAGGAGTTTAAAACACGTATTATACACTGACAGCCCAGAGCAGATAGATTTTCCTGGCTGTCAAATAAATTCAGTTTTCTTCTATAAAGGCTTATTCTCTCCTCAATGGCTGGAACAGCTGTTTCAAGGCAATTCCATACTTAGATGCATGCCAACATATTTAAAATACCTTAAGAAAATGGAGGAACTAAAACATATGCAGTTAGTTAAATATAACAACAGAAATACTGAGTAAAAGAGAAGCTTAGATGTGTTGATGAGAGGATGCACATGCATAAAATGAATAAGTCTCAGCTTATAATTTTATCCTTTGTGATCCCTGCATACAGCTATATGACAGAATACAGGAATACGTGCAGCTGTGAGCTCACTCTTGCCTAGTGATGAATAGGGCACATGAATTGAAGAGCACTTTCAAGGAGACAAAGCATCCTCCCTTAAAATGTGGGCAAGCAAAACCACTTAAGGCATGTAACACCTGTATGTTCCTTGCCTTTCAACATGGACAATCTGCTTCTGAGTATCCCAGAGTTACCAGGATGGTAACACCACACACATTTAGAAGGCATCAGGTTCCTCTCGTATTTTGACTTACTAGGATAGGACTTCTCAAAGACTGTATGACAAAATAGCACACAAGGGATAGTGCCCCATTAATTCACAGCCTTAATTACTGCACAACAGCTTTCCCATGCCAACAAGTTCTTACCTAACCATAACATCAAAGGCCAAAGATATATGAGACTAAACATATGAGGGAAATGAAGAATTATCTCAAAGGTTACCACAGATGATTTAAGGGAAGGACTTCCATACAATAGTGCCAAATATTTAAGATATGTTTCAGAAAATAGCTGTTAAAGATAACACACCAGACCACTCCACAGTTGTGTAGTGACCAGCAGAACAATATTATATCCTTGCAGTGGAAAAGGGACAAGTTTTCCTTTATTGTTTCAAAATATGTGAAAATTATTCAAGAACAATCCAGTAAAGCTGTGAAATTAAGCTCATGCAGCTCATCAAACACTTAACTGAAATTTATGTAAACTATAAAAGCAGAAATACCTATGGCAAGCAGAGTATTTATGAATTAAATTAAAGTACATTTCTAATTTCCACACTCCTGTGCAATATAAAATTGTCCTTTCTATTTATATTCACATTTCACAACTCAATGTGACTATACTTGTTTCTTTAGGACACAGCTTACAGGAGAAACATTCATATTTCAGTGCTGGCATTACTCAAGACCATAATTAACATCCAGTAAAGGAATAACATAGCACTCTAGCAATAAAGTAATAAAAAACAGGGACAAAATAAGGGAAATAAATAGGATCATTTGAATATCTAAGCTACACAAGTTACAAGACTGCTAATGAAAAACAGCTACTCATGTGGAATAGGGTCTGGTGAACAGAAAACTTGCACAGCAATAGCAGCACTTCAAAACAGCAGACACCACATCTAAAACCACAGTGTGATTTGGCCACATATATTCAATGAGATCATCTTAGCATTTAAGTTTTGCCAATGTAAGACACTGAATTATTCCTAGTGGATAAACCCCATAGTTTCCTGATATAACAGCTCAAGCTCCCTTAGAAACAAAATTAAGTTAAAACAAAAGGAGAAAGTTTTGGAAAGCTACATAAAATACAGAAACATCAATAGGAAGAACAAGCAGCATTTTCAAGAACAACTTTAGAAGAAGTTAGGAAGAAAAAAAATATCAGTTTGGATTTGGTAAGACCACAAAACACTAATGCCCCCTTAGGCATCAACTTGCACTTACATCCTTCTCCCCAGGGCTGAGCCACCACAGCTACAGCTCTTACAGCTGCTGTAGAAGAACTAAGGAGTAGAACTAGTCACTCTTCATAGCAAGTCACTTTTGGTATGGAGGTTGAAAAACATAGAGACCCTCTCCTGGTGAATATATAGGTGGCTGCTCCATCAACAGAGATAACACCTCTGCCTGCAGCCAGCTGGGCTTCCTTTAGTCAATTATTTACTTCTCACCTTCTTAATTAAAGAAACGTCATACTCCCACTTTTCTCAAATTATAGAATGACAGAATGGATTGGGTTAGAAGGGACCTTAAAGATCATCTAGTTCCACTCCCCCTGCCACGGGCAGAGACACCCTCCACTAGACCAGATTTCTCAAAGCCCCATCCAAAATATCTAATTTAAATCTACCCTCCCTCAGCTTAAGGCCATTACCCCTTGTCCTGTCACTCTGTGCCCTTGTAAATAGTCTCTCTCCAGCTTTCCTGTAGGCCTCTTCAGGTACTGGAAGGCTACAATTAGATCTCCCCAGAGCCTTCCCTTCAACAACCCCAACTCTCTCAGCCTGTCCTCATAGGAGAGGTGCTCCAGCCCTCTGATGAGCTTTGTGGCTCTCCTCTGGACTCACTCCAGCAGCTCCATGTCCTTCTTATGTTGGGGGCCCCAGAGCTGGACACAGTACTCTCTAGGTGGGATCTCACAAGAGTGGAGTAGAGGGGCAGAATCACCTCCCTTGACCTGCTGGTCACACTTCTTGTGATGCAGCCCAGGACATGGCTGGCTTTCTGGGCTGCAAGTGCACACTGCCGGGTCATGTTGAGCTTCTTGTCCACTAACACCCTCAAGTCCTTCTCCTCAGGGCTGCTCTCAATCCATTCTCTGTTCAGCCTGTAGTTGTGCTTGGATTGCCCCAAACCATGTGCACACTTTGCCAAATCATTAACAATGAGCAGTCAGTACCACTTGTGTTTTAATTTATGAAGAGCACAGCCTGAATCTGTGATGGGTGAGCACACAATGCTCACACTCTTAGGGTGCTCACCTTAAGAGTTAGGCAGAAATTAAGAGTAAAGCTATAATATCTTTTGCTATGTGACTGTTACTTACAGTGAACAGCCCTTAATGGCTCCAGGTGTCCCTCCCTCAGCTGCTAACCATCAACACCCATAATAGTTTAAGGACGTGGAGGTGTGGGGTGGGGGGGGTGGGGGGGGTGGAGAGAACATATAAAAAGGAATCCTGATGGGGAAGGAGTAAAGACTTGTGTTTCAGGTATGTGTCTTCTCTAGTGTCTTTGCTCATCTTCTTAGTGAGGCTATTGTGGGGGACTCTGAAGGGTAAAGATGAGGTTTGTAATTGCTTTTTTGTATTGGACTTTTGTGGACCGTGTTTGTAGCTGCTTCTGAGCAAAGGAGTTGTTTGTATTCTTATTATACTTTACTGATTTTGCCCAACAGGATTATTTCTGTAACCTGTTTAAAAATTGTGTTATAAAAGCAGGATGTTAAAAGTGTTTTTATATGCTAATCTCTGAGGCTGACTTCTGTCTCTCTCTCCAGGAGCTAAATTGAATGTATTGTTATGTAAAAAGAAGCTTAACTTAAAATGCTGAAATAAAAAATCAACATTCCTGTATTCTTAAACTATAACAATAGTGCTCTCTTTACAGGGAGTGTTTTAAAGAAGACAAGTATTTTCTCAGATGAGGTACTAAGAAACTATAGACTTCAAAGAAATTATAGGCTTTGAGGTATAGAAGTAGTATTTTTTTCTGATAAGATTAATACAAATTATGAANCTTGACCTGCTGGTCACACTTCTTGTGATGCAGCCCAGGACATGGCTGGCTTTCTGGGCTGCAAGTGCACACTGCCGGGTCATGTTGAGCTTCTTGTCCACTAACAACCTCAAGTCCTTCTCCTCAGGGCTGCTCTCAATCCATTCTCTGTTCAGCCTGTAGTTGTGCTTGGATTGCCCCAAACCATGTGCACACTTTGCCAAATCATTAACAATGAGCAGTCAGTACCACTTGTGTTTTAATTTATGAAGAGCACAGCCTGAATCTGTGATGGGTGAGCACACAATGCTCACACTCTTAGGGTGCTCACCTTAAGAGTTAGGCAGAAATTAAGAGTAAAGCTATAATATCTTTTGCTATGTGACTGTTACTTACAGTGAACAGCCCTTAATGGCTCCAGGTGTCCCTCCCTCAGCTGCTAACCATCAACACCCATAATAGTTTAAGGACGTGGAGGTGTGGGGTGGGGGGGGTGGGGGGGGTGGAGAGAACATATAAAAAGGAATCCTGATGGGGAAGGAGTAAAGACTTGTGTTTCAGGTATGTGTCTTCTCTAGTGTCTTTGCTCATCTTCTTAGTGAGGCTATTGTGGGGGACTCTGAAGGGTAAAGATGAGGTTTGTAATTGCTTTTTTTGTATTGGACTTTTGTGGACCGTGTTTGTAGCTGCTTCTGAGCAAAGGAGTTGTTTGTATTCTTATTATACTTTACTGATTTTGCCCAACAGGATTATTTCTGTAACCTGTTTAAAAATTGTGTTATAAAAGCAGGATGTTAAAAGTGTTTTTATATGCTAATCTCTGAGGCTGACTTCTGTCTCTCTCTCCAGGAGCTAAATTGAATGTATTGTTATGTAAAAAGAAGCTTAACTTAAAATGCTGAAATAAAAAATCAACATTCCTGTATTCTTAAACTATAACAATAGTGCTCTCTTTACAGGGAGTGTTTTAAGGAAGACAAGTATTTTCTCAGATGAGGTACTAAGAAACTATAGACTTCAAAGAAATTATAGGCTTTGAGGTATAGAAGTAGTATTTTTTTCTGATAAGATTAATACAAATTATGAAATCTGATATCTTCTAGAACATTATTTTTTCTACAATGTTGTGAAATGCAAATATTTGATTGTTTCATGATATGTCTTTTGATGAGCAGTAATTGTTAGTAATCTTGAAACTAATACAGTAGAATCATAGAATTGTTTTGGTTGGAAAAGACCTTTAAGATCATCAAGTTCAACTGTTAACCTAGTACTGCCATGTTAACTCAACCACTTCCCTAGGCAGCCTGTTCCAGTGATTGACAACCTTATTGGTGAAGAATCTTTTCCTAATATCCAATCTCAACCTCCCCTGGTGCTACTTGAGGCTCTTTCCTCTTGTCCTATTGCTTCTTAGTTGAGAGAAGAGACCAGCACACACCTGGGTACAACCTCCTTCCAGGTAGTTGTAGAGAGTGATCAGGTCTTCCCTCAGCCTCCTTTTCTCAAGACTAAGCAATTTTCTTGGAATGTCACCTCTGCTGTAATTAATGATGTTCCTTTAAAACATCTTCATTCTTTTCATTCCTTCTAGGTCAATGCAAATTCCTGAAGCTGAAGGAAAAGGTGAAATTCTACCTCCAACTATACAAAAAATAATAAAAGGATACAACAAGTATCTACGTCCATTTTTTGATAGTAAGTGGAAAAGCTGTTTTAATAAGATTGAGCCATAACATAATGCAGCAATGAGAGCAAATTTTTTTCTTGCTGTACTTTTTTCTCCAGTGTTTGACAGTGACTGATCTGATTATATGTGATGTACTAGATATAATAAGATATAACATAATAGCTTTTGTGGCCCAAGGTGAAATCTATATATTCCAGGCATTCACAAACAAAACTTCCAGGTTCTGCTAGAAACTTGACTATTGATGTTCATGTGTCCTCTGTGACATAAGCTGTAGTACCTTACCTATTTAAAAGCATAATGTCCCCAAATTTCCTAAATAACTATAAAAATTTTTCATTAAAGATAAGAAAGCTTTATATATCAAACTGTTCATAAAAGCACAGGCAAATCTTGTTACTACACCAATGTGCATCTACTGTAAGATTGCAAGAGAACTAATAAATACTTCTTGCCTAAGGTCTTAAAGTTCACTGAACTGGCTCACTGCAGAACTGTGAGGGGGGGGGGAAATGAATGGAAAACGTCAGTTCTCTGCATCAGAAGGCTGTGGTCACCAGGCTGGAAGACCCACATAGTCTACTGCACCAAGGCTGATTTTACAGCCCTGTAGTGCAGTCAACATTGGGTGCCTGGAATCTCAGTGACAAACATCTTGCTTGAATCAGGCTACTATGTGTATCAGAAATACTGAAGAGTTATGAGGTGGGACAAGATCTCTGCCTGGAGTAACTGCAGAACTCTGAAAATATTCTGTGTGTTGAAATGATGCTCAGCACCATGTGTCTGTCAGAAAATAAACTTACAGAGTGAATGCTAGGCAAGAGTTCTTAAGTCAGATATTCAGAAGTTTTAGAGGTTTCGAATGAAGACTTCTGTATACCTTTATCCTGCTTAAAAAGAATTGACTAAAGAGTTTCTCAGACCATACTGTTACCTGGTGAGACTATCAGCCTGTTCAACAAGGGCACTCCACATGTACAATTTTTTAATCCATTTCATAATAAAATGAAGATAAAGTTGTATTTTTAGGTTTAGGAGAAAGGGAAAACTATTTATCTGGCTTTGTTTTAATTGTCTTAGATGCTGATATAGCTACTATAAAGTATTTATGTGGTCTAAGAAGATTTTCAGCAAAATAAAAGTAATGCTAATAATAAACTAACCCCTTATCACTGGAGATGATGCATAATGGAAAATAACAACATGTTCAGTGGCCACTAACATATTTCATTCATTACTTCATGCTAGCACTAGAGATACATTGGTACTGCCATGATGGATATGCTTTGGTAGGCAGCAAGCAGAATTTAATTGCAAAATCCTATGGCGGTAGTCAAGACTAGCAGTAAGGCACTCTTGAATTACAAATCTCCCTTTTCTAGTGTGAGTATCTTTTTTTTTCTCAGCTGTTGTAATGCAGTAAGGCTATAGCTCTTTCTGCCTGAGAATTTTGTTCAGAGGGATGCTAAGGACTTTCTGTGTTTGGAAATTCTAGAGGAGCTCAAGCATATATCAAGCCAATGTTGTATGCAGAGCAGTCTAGCAGTTCCTCACCATGTCAGCATTGCCGCATCCACTAAGGCATGCGAACTCTGTGTCTTGGAAAACTTTGATGGATCTATATTAGCCTTACTGCTGAAGGAATGGGATGAAACTCTGGAAAAAATACATTTTATTGGTGCCATTTCTAAATGCAAGGTTGGCGGTTTTGTAAGAAATGACTTTTGTAGGAATAACTTAAGTTAGGGTGACCCAGGAAGCATTCATCCCAGTTTTTGCACCTGTAGCTTTTTCAAAATCAATTGGGATCATGTTCCATGTGATAGAGGCATGTATGCTCAGGGTGGGGTGGGGGGTGGTATCTGGTAAGCCCTGACCCCTCTCTGTTACTGGCAAGGTGGGCTGCAGGTTGGATGAGATTCAGGTCTAGGACAAACTATTGCCCTTCTCAAAAGCAGAGCTGGTAAGCCACCTAAATGCTCAGCTTAACAAATCAGTGGATTATGCTGATGTGTGACCACAGCTATCTTAGCTTTGTTCCATGTAATATTTTCCTTATTTTTATGGGTATTTTCTGCCTGCAGCTGGTGTGTTGTGTGTGTTCTTCATGAAAAGTTTTCAGTATAACTGACTTTACTCAGAATTATATCAATGGGTAATCACACCTGCTAAATAGTTGATGAAGCCAGAGTATCAATTTAGGCATTTATACCTCTTTTGTGACTCTCTAAACTCTCTTTATCCTCCCCAAATCCTTAATTTCTTTGGTATGATATTTGCATCTTAATATTAAGAGACAGACCAATCAAAAATGGGTGGTAAGATCAAAGTGCTGGTTAACCTTGAGTAGGCTAATGAACAAATGCATGATAAAAACATAGCCCAGGTTATTCTGGTACTAGTGGAGATTATCAGCTACTATAAAAGCCTGCACAGTTCTAATTGCGTCAACCTAACAGTGCTGACTTACTCTGAGAAGGAAACTTGCATTTCTAGAAACATGAACAGAAAAGGATGTATATGCACATTAACCCCGAGATCTGTGTTTGCTGACTGCAGTGCATGAAAGGATTTGCATAAAATGGGAACTTAGTATGTGTATGTTGATACACAGAAATATCAAAAAATAATATCCTCAAGTCAGTCTCTTTAAGAAACTTGGCTCCCTTAGTTTTTTGACCAAGATTCCTTTGCTTTCGAAAGTGTGCATATTTCTGTTTGTGTGGTCAGTTAGATATGCATTCATAAACATGCATGAAGAAACTTGTCATAAACGTAGGTGGTATTATTTGTTGGCATATACAGTGCTTTGAGCTTAATGTTAGCTAGTCATAATGGAACACTGAAATGTGATTTTTATCAAGTGTGAGAGGGCCAGAGGTTAGCTTGAATTTTAGAATAATGTAATTCAAAGTAATTTCAAAGTTATTTGTCCTTGAAATTTTTCTTCAGGCAGGAAATGGGGATTTCTTTGCTGCCAAAATACAATCATACTCTTACAAAATCAGTGACACTGAACTCCTTAGTATTTAGCAAAAGGGTTTTTCAGTCGTGAAAAGAAAGCATTAGATATAAACAAATGATCATAAAATGAAGGTTCCTTTTTCCTAAAGCCAGAAGAAACTGAAATATTTACTAGTGCAGGAAATTTTATGGCAGTTCATAAGTTCTTAGGCAAATGGAGGGCTTATTAAACTATTTCTTTGTGTTTGGCCCTTGTGCTGGGACTGGCAGATGACTGCCAATTTCCTATGTGGATACAACTCAGCTAGTGTTATTAATGAAGGGATTATGAAGATATTTGAATCCAATGACTGTGTATAAGAACATAAAAATTGTCTTCTTGCCTTGCATGGATTGGAACTAGTATATTTCTAGATTTTAAACCTGGATTAATCTCACCTTACTCCAGTCATCATCTCCCCCACAGGTCACCCCTCCAGACCCTTGCTACCCATTCATGCCCAATACAGACTGTCATTCCCATCTCTAGGCACATAAATTAGGTTCCTAAAGTTAGATGAGTTGAAGCCAGTCTTAGTATGGCAAAGGTTTGCGGACATGAAAAGCTGAATGTTTTATGTTTGTCTATGGTGGGTAGCACATACCAGTTATCAAATTATGGGGGTACTTTTACATGGTGTTTAGTACAGAGGAGTCCCAGCTGGACTGGTTACTTGGCTCTGCCCTCATCTGAATGTTCCATTTCCTTAATTATAGCATTTTAATGTCCCTCTTTGAGATGGTTCATCAAGCAAGTCTTGATAAACTAAACAGACCTAGGAAGTTTTATTAGCAAATTAAAAAATTACCTAATCTGGAATGATTTTAGCCACTCTTTGGACTGGAATATGAAATATTCCTATACTAGTGTTAGTAGATAATACCCCCTAAGGTAATAACATTCATCTTAGACTTTTAGATAGATGTGAAAGTCTTCTATAGAAAAGTTGACATAAGAGATTTAAAAATGCACAGTTATTTCCCTTAAATGTGCTACATAACCCTGATGCTTTATCTCAGCTGTATAAGCTGATTTCAACATCAGGTTTTCTGCTGAAACTGTGTAGACCAATTTTATAACTTTAGGTGCTGTGCCAAACCTCTCTGAATTAATGAGCAATTCCTGCTGACTTCAGTGAGCCTTGGATCAGGTTCATGGAGTTGTTAAGGGATGCATAAAATCTTGTAAATCACTTTATACAAATAGATTGTTCTGTGATTGAATGTGATAATTTAAGTGTTCTAATTAAAAAGAGAGACTAGGAAAAGGTCACAGATAAGTATATTTGAATATGGAAGCTGCTTTCAAGTGGTATAGAAAAGTGTTGTGCTTAAATCAGTTATTCTAAACCACATTTAAAAGATTATTTTCCTTAACTCTGTAATGAGTAATATATTTCATGGTCTTAAGGTTTAAATTCTAGAAAGTGAATTTGAGTCCAACCTTCTGTGTAAGACCAGTCATCATACTCTTTCTCAAATGTTGTTTATATTAAGTTCTATTAGTTAGATGAAGGCATTTCAGTCCTTGAAGTTTACAGTTTATCCCCAAAAGAGACCAGGAGATATCAGAATGTTAGCCATGTCTAAGACTCTGTTTTAGTGAGACAAGCTCACAGGGTACCTGAGAAAGAAATAGCAAGTAATCATAATTTAAAGATTATTTTATGTATCAGTTAGCTGATGTCTAGTCCTTCAGAGAAAGACAAAAAGCCCAGAATATGTATGGCCAGTTGTATATTGGAAAAAATCTTTTGATATTGATATACTGCATCATTAAAATTGTGATTTAATCAATGATTTGGTGCAAAACTGTAAATTTCAGCATACAGATTGTATTGTAGATTTTCCTTCCTTTCCCATACAAATAAGAGACACTGAAACTATCATTGCCACCAAACACAGGACAGGTTTTTTGTTCTGTTTTTTTGTTTTTCCCTCCTGCCCATAAATGCTGAGTTCTAGAGACTGTAGATGATGAACAGTGGTTAAGTTCAGTTAGAAAAATCAATTTATTTAAGTTTCATGTTGCCTGTAGCTTCCATAAACTGGGATCTTGCTTTGCTTTGTCAGAGAATGTGTACAACTTACTACTGGATACCTTTTCTGTGCATTTATTGACACTGGGCAAGTCACCTCACTGTCTTCTCTTTGAGGAGCTGAGTAAATGCTATTCCTTAACTTTCATGTTACAAGATTTGATACTAAGCTTGCAGGGTTTTTGTCTTCTGGAATATTTCTCTCAATTGAACTCTATCTGAATGTTTTTTCAAAAGTGGAAAACAAATCTTGTCACAGTACTCTCAAGTCCTGCCAATACAGTCTAGATTGCAAGATAACTTAATTCTGTGTATTGCTGCTCATTGCAATAGTGCTTCTGCCAAAGCATAATATGGAAAGTTCGTGTTGAAATGATTATCTGTGACAACCTCTAAATCCTTCTCAAAGGCACAACTTGCCAAGATAGTTTCCTATCCTTTACATACTGCCTACATTATTTGTCCCCACATTAATTGCTTGCATTTGGCTGTATTAAAATATGGGTTTTTTGACAAATGATTTAACAAGCTATTATTATGATCCCTTCCAATTTTTGTCTTGTCCACAAACTGTACTAGCAAAGCTACATCACTGTCAAAAGATTGTTGATGCGAACAAATAGGATTGAAGCTGATTCCTACTAGAAATGAGTCTGTCCTCTGATGCCTTCGTATCAACAATTACAGCTGAGATCTGTCAGAAGGCCTATCTTAATCTGTCCAGCCTCTTCATGTAACATATATTTGTCAAGAAAGCTGTCTTGTGGTGGGAAGTTAAATGCACTGAAAAAATCCAGGCATAATGTATCACTTCGCTTTAGAGTATTACAGGACTTTTAGACAAAGTAAAGCTGGTGATCAGGCAGACAAGAACAGTTTTTCATGAAACTATAATGAAGTATATAGTGATACTTTTCCTTCCAATTCTTAGAGTTGCATAGTATTTTATCCAGTGTTGCTGCAAGAATGAGGTGTTCTTTCAAAGTCATTCCTTTTGAGGTATTTCTAAATGTCAGAATTGTTTGTTTTCTTAAACTACATGAAGAAGAGCTGGTACTAACAGCTCAGCACTGGCAGTTCATGGTAGTGCTGACTGTAGCAGTAGGTCTTCAGAGCTACAAATACGTACGTGGCACAGAGGTGGTTTACTTTGTTGGTACAAAGTTTAACAGACTGATCCTTGCAGTGATTCAAATTTAATTTTTTAGGTTGCTATCTGTTGCTCCTCTGGCTACTTTCCCATATGAGATTACTGTGAATATCTGTAAAGTGCATAAAGTAACAGTCTTCATACATAAATTTCAGTAAAAGTTAAAATGTATGTTAATTAGTTTGTGCACCCATTGCTGTAACAAGGCACACCCTTGGCATTTCTTTGCCATGTTTTGAAGACTCCCTTTGCTACTGCAGGACAGGCTGGCTTTAGCTTTCTTCTGAAGATCAGTAGATGTCTTCTGAAGTTGTCATTATACATACAATTCCTGCCAAACATATGGAAATGTAGGAACTGACTGCCTCATCTGGTCTACTGCCCTGTTTTTGACACTGTCAGCAGGAGACCTTGCAGAGGAAGTTCAGGAAAAACCCTAGTGAATAATTATGGGAAGACTCATTCTGTTGTTAATACTTTGCTTATTTAGTAAGGCACCACAAATTGTATTTAACCTCACACACAAAAAAGAAATTAACACTTAATTATTAATATTGTTCTGATTTAATTAACTATTAAAGCAGAGCTATTCTCAGCAACTTGTGTTAACAAAGACCCCTTCAATAATATTTTTTCCTGCACAATTCCTCCCTGGCGTGCTGCTGTATCTGAGGGTGCATAATTTTCTGCTGTTTTCACGAGTGCTTGGCTCAGCAGGCTGGCTGCACAGCGCAAGCACTTGGGTTGTGAGGACTGTCAGGGCTAGCAAAGCCAGGATGGTTCTGTCCTGACTACACCACCACTCCTTAGCGCTTGAACTGCAAGGCAGGTCTGTGCTAGGACAGTCAGTTGGAGCCTGGAGTACCTCTTAACCTAAGCAGGATGTCTTTTGGTGATTGGGAGTCACCCAATGCTACAACTCTGTTTACAATAATGTTTTGAAAAATACCACAACAGGAAAGAAGGAAGAGATGTACAAAGTCCTGTTCCTGTGATTCCAGAAAAATGAAATCAAATTTAGCTTCAGTAATTTTTCTGGAAAGTCAGTTTTTCCTCTCAGATGTCTAACAATAGCACTAATGATACTGAAATACTGCTAAGGAACATTTCCCCTAATCTATATTACATTAACTAGGCAAGGATCAGGTATTGTTCCTGCCAGTAAAATATAATAGGAAAGAGTCTGATTATTCTCACAGTCTGCTGAACTTTCCATTGTCGTCTCCTTAGGATGGTCCATTGTTAAGCATGTGCCTTGCATGATGAAGTTCCTCCCAAATTCTTGTGTGGCTGTTGGCAATAATAGTCTTAGTCATACATGGGAACCTGGAGGAAGACTTAAAATAAGAAAATGGATTATAAATCACACTTATTCTTAAATTTAATGATCTGACACATCTTTTGGGGCAGTGATACTGTACGTGTAAGGATGATATAGTACAGTGGTAAGCGTAAGTATCAATTAACTCTGTTGCTTTTGCACCTTAGAAAGCTGGGCTGAGTTTCCCAAAAGGTCAAATTTTTAACCCTGGAGGGACAAACATAAGTGTGTTCTTGGAGTATCAAAACCTGAAAAGAATGGAAAGAAACAGAAGAACAAGCTGTCAGTGGTCTGAGAATTCTTCAGTCAAGTAATTTTGTTCCAAAGTAATGTCCAAAGTTGTGTCCAATAGAGAAGCAATTTCTTCTAATCCCTATATACAATTTATAGTATATAATCAACATTTAAATTGCCATCAGGGGATGCTGTAAGTCTACAGTCTTGCTTTAAACTAGAGCTTTATATTTGAGCTTTCAACTGTGTCCAGAACAAAGCATTTATACATTCTTTCAGGAGTGCCAGAGGTTTAACAACTTTAACACATGCATTACAAATTTAAATTAGTTTGGAAAAAAATACTAATACACTTATATCACTTAGAATTACATGGTTTTTTCTTTGGTGTTACTCATTGGGGTAGAGTTGGATCCTGTCTTCCTCCAGATGCCATTTGGGGGTATATGAGCCATGTACATAATTCATTGCCAGGAGCCAAGAGGGGCTTTCAGCAGTGTGCCTGTGGTATGCTGGCACCATCAGCTACATAGATCTTGTCTAAAGTATTCCTGCATTTCTCAGTTACTTGGAAAGATGCATGTATTTAATATGAATTTCATTGTATATGTACTCTGTTAATTATTCTGCACATATTCAACCAGGAATAATGTCATGCTTCCATAAAAGCTCTGTACAATTTCTGCGTTTTAAAATGCACAGCTGGTGATCTTCTGACACAGTAAAATGCCCATTCACAAGGAAACAAGAGTCTGAGCATACTAAGGTTACAATGACAACTACTTACCTAAGTTATTTAATCACATTGAGTAAACCTTCAGCTGATATTAATATTAAAAGGAGAATAAATNCATGTACTCTGTTCATTATTCTGCACATATTCAGCCAGGAATAATGTCATGTTTCCATGAAAGCTCTGTACAATTTCTGTGTTTTAAAACACACAGCTGGTGATCTTCCTTCTGACACAGTAAAATGCCCATTCACAAGGAAACAAGAGTCTGAGTGTACTAAGGTTACAATGACAGCTACTTACCTAAGTTATTTAATCACATTGAATAAACCTTCAGCTGATATTAATATTAAAAGGAGAATAAATGACTAGTTTTCCATATAATGCAAGTATTTAAATCACAAGTTAACTGCCAATGGTCAAAAGCAAGACATTAAAATGCAGTGACACAATATAGACAATATATTCCTAAATAGGCAATAAATGAAGTCACTCAGCTACCCCATCTGGTTATTAACCATGTGACATTGCCAGGTGCACCTCCTTGGTTCTCTAACATCTGATGGACCAGATGTTGCAACTGGAAGAATTCTTTCCACTGCTCTGCCCCTCAGAGCAGAAGGGTGTGAGGTACCATGGGGATTGTACCTTCTGCATCTTGTTGTGCAATGTCTTCCCCAGCACTTTTTTCTGGAAAAACCCATGTTAACCCAAAAACACCCCAACATATAAACCAGGAAATATTTAGGAAATAAGCTGTGATAATTAAAGCAAGATACTGTTAGTCTAGAAGTATTATATTTTGGTGATGAAATTGTTAAAATTATTTCATAATCTAAGTTTGAGGAATATTTCCTTTTAAAAAAGCTACTAAACATTTACAAAAAATGGGTCCTATTGTGGAAGATTGTGTAGCCAGTTCTCCTGAACACTGAGTATTAAAGAACTATGTCCAAGATTCTGTCTTTGTCTTTTTTCAGATGGTCCTGTGTCAGTTGGAATGAGTCTGGATATTGCAAGCATTGATACAATATCAGAAATAAATATGGTATTGTACCTTTTGTAATCTATTTTTGGTTTGCTTGTTGATAATCTAATGTCTTGTGTTTACAGCTGCTGGCAATGCGACTTGGAGGCTTTTCTCTTTGTGCAGTCAATGTGCGTTAAGAGATGGAATTTTATTTTTTGCTATAGATAGTGGTTATAGCGTGACAATAAGTATAAAAATGCAGATGCAAATCACACCTCTCAGATACAAACAGAAATTTGCTACTGAGTATTAATCTTAATGAAAGGCATGTAGAGCAATATTTTCCAGATGAAATGTCTAAACTTGATGCATTTCAGAAAATTAAAGATATATTCATGTGACTCTGAAACCGCTCCCTCTTCTTGTGATTAGATGCAGCTGAGCCCAGGGTTGTTCTCTTTTACTGTCAGACATTAATTTATTCCAGCTGTTTCATTGCATTTGTGTAATTTTTGAACAAATGATGAAATGGAGTATACTTTTCTAATTAAAGATCCTGTATTGGTACACAGAAATAAAAGGCAAAATTCATTAATCAGATATCCAATACTAGAAAATATTTCTGGGTGTATATATATACAAGTGTGTACACATATAAATAAATATATAGAAAGTGTGCCTTTCCATATATAACAATAGCTCACCATTTCATTATTTAGGCTTCCACAGAAGTTGAATATTAGAATTCCTCTATTTAATATTAGTTTGTATTTAGAAAGGGGGAAGTAAGGTCAGAACGTAAGATGAACTTATACTGATAAAAACACACCATAAAATCAAAAGTTTATTAAAAAGGTGCTAAGAAATACTGTGATTTTAATGTAAGACTACAAGGCATATCTGAATTGAAGGTGAATTGAGCTGAGAGCTGTATTCAAGGTCTTGATAAATTTTGTAGCACTGTTTTCCTTGTGATACTGAAAGGATAAATTGTGCTAAAAGATGATTCCCTTCCTATTTCACTAACTTCTTTTGTCCTTTTGCCTATCTGTATTTTTACAACTTTTTCCCAGAGTTTCCTTAAATGCATTATTTAGTAGTTTATGGGAACAAAATGATGTTTGCAGCCACTTATATAAATCATTCTAAAATTTAAAGATTTACAGAGCCAGATTATCTGCTTGCAAAACTCTGGTGACTTCAGCTGATTTATAGCCCCAGACTTAGGCCATCAGCTTTTACTGTAAAATTCCAATGACCGTAAGAACAAAATCTGCTCAAGATAATATTTCTTAATGATGTCAACCTCACATCAAGCGCTGGAAAATTTGACAGTACAAGAGCCAGTAAAACTGCTATCAGAGAGCCAGCATTTAAGAATGGGAAACGGGGAGTCAGAGGCTATTAGTGCCCAACAGCTGTTTCCATATACTTTTGTAAAACAGAATGTAATACAGGCTTGCTCTGTATGATAATTTTGTTGTGGTATTTTTTTTTCCTTTCAGGACTACACGGCTACCATATTTCTAAGGCAGCGATGGACTGATGAGAGACTTTGTTTTGATGGTAATAAGAGTTTAAGTTTAGATGGTCGGCTTGTGGAAATGCTTTGGGTACCGGATACCTTCATAGTTGATTCAAAAAAGTCTTTTCTTCATGATATCACTGTTGAGAACCGTCTTATAAGAATATACCCTAATGGAACGGTCTTGTATGCTCTACGGTATGTATATACCACACACCAGCCTTTGTTTGGTTTTACTTACATTTTAAACTTTCCAGGTTAGCATAATTTTATGCCTAAGAAACTGATCTATTTGAAAAAGTAGAATACTCGTGGTCTTGTAGCTTTAAGAATATTTAATATTATTGACCAATATGATTAAATGCTTAAATCTAATAATAGGTCTCCCTTTCTTCCCTAGATAGTCCCTTTTGCTTTCGTGTAGACCAAATACAGGGATTGTGTTTTGCAATGAAGTCATCACAGAGGAAAGCAAGCTGTGATGATTGATTTATCCTATTTATTGCAGATTATCTTTTATAACAGATTTTGATAAAAATAACAAAATTGTAAAATATCTTGCAAAATATCAACGAAGGTAAATGCATGCTGCAAGTGAGAAGGGAGCAAGGGGTGGTCTTTTTAGACTGCCACTAAACTCGGCTATTCTGGAGTGGTTTCTTTATTTTGGATGCTATTACTCTTCACCATTAGGTACTAGTAAATACTAGATTTTTTTTCCTCGCAATAGATATTTGCCTGCAACTATTACTTCAAGAAGGATACATGGCTTATTTTTATTTTTATTGATGAACAATTTTATCCTATTAATAGTCAGCAATGCTCTTTTTTAAGGATCACCACAACTGTTGCATGCAGCATGGATCTGACCAAATATCCAATGGATAAGCAGACGTGTACTTTGCAACTGGAAAGCTGTAAGACGCTTAATACTCATTATTTTTATACAATTAGAAAAATACCTGTGATCTTTTTCAAGGGCTGCTAGATATTATTGTCAGAGGCTGGAATTTTCAAAGCAGCTGAGGGACAGTATGGGGACCAGTCCCTGATGAATTACAATAGTATCTGTGTACAAAGATAAATGCACGAGGCATCACTCAGAATAGCATGGCAGCACTGAAATCTCAGGAGATTATCACAGGTCTGGTTTTGCAGCACATCCTGCAGTTATTCTGTTGGTCTTCAGGGGGAGTTCTGTGAGCAGACATTTTCTAGCACAGCCAAGAAAATAGTTTTTATTTATTTTTCTCTTTCAGATAGTACATATTTCTTCCCCCCCGCGATCCACCATTCCTTTAGGAAAGAAAGACATTAGAATATGGCTTATTTGTAAGGCATAGAGCTCATAATTAATTTACTGTCTTCATACTGGAAAAAAATGTAATTGCATAGACAGTTCTGTTCTGAGAAGGATACATACAGATCTTTCTATGACTTATTTAATTGTCTCTATGCCAGTGCCCTGGGAAAAAAATGCCATCAATTCATGGACCAAGACTAAATACACCTTTATAGATTCTCATTTTATCCATCAATGTCCTCATAATTTTCATTAAAATATGCTCTCTAATACTTTGTAGACATGGTTGCTTTGCAAATACCCATACATGTGTGTTAATAGTTAACTTTTTTTGCTATTATTCATATGATAAGACTCTATGAAAATATTTTTGCATGATATAATATAAAAGGATACCCAATCCTATAAGATGAAAATATACATTCAAATATATGTCAATACATATTCAAAATCTTTTGGAAGATTTTTCAGTACTTGTCAAGCCTTATTCTTTACTGTTTCAGACGTGTGTGTGTTCTTTATCTCCTGTTGGTAATGATCAATTAGAAGAACACTTCAAAGTTTCATTTTAGACAGAACCACAAAGGGAATCAACCCCAAAACCTTCCTTACACAGGAGTCCCTCTAGAATCAGCAGTTTTATAAAATCGCTTTAACAAATAGTGAGTTGAATTAGAATTTGGATTTCTCTAATTTATTTTCCTTTGGAAGAGCATATTGGTAAGTAAACGCATATGGTTTTACATCAACAGCATTGCTTAATGAGTCATTTAATATTTTCTCCAGTTCCAGAATGAAATATATGTCCCACAAGTACTTAAATTTATTTGACAGGATTAAAAAAAAGGGAAAATTCCCTATATAATTAAAAATAAACATTTTTCAGAATGATTCCATCTGCTTTTTCAACAACACACAAGTACCTCCTGTCCAAGGGGAAAACATAGTGATGTCATCACAAATGCTCCCATGACATTGGTGGTTACTCTTAAAGAAAACATCTAGAAGCAATAAATGCGAAAGGAAAGAGTATGTTTTTAGCTGTGACCCTGTTTCATCAGCGCACTGGAATACTTTTTTTGTGTGTGCTGGAAATGGTGTTTGCCCCCTCATGAGATAAGCTATAACAACTTATAGATGAACAATGACATCATCCTAGAATACTGCTTGCAAATAATGTTAGTAGGAATTAAGAACTGTGAATGCAAGCATGCATATACCTCCACACAAATACCAACACGTATAAATAAAATCTAAAATATAGACATATAGCAAATATGTGATATGAAACAATGTGTTAAGCCTTTTAAGTGATTACTAATGTAATCATGTTATCAAGTAATGGCTTTGCACAGTAAAGCATCCCTAGTGGCCTTTACAACATGCTGTTCTGCTATTAGTAGTTAATAACATTTGACTTATACTTTCTATGCAGCAAAATACATTTCAGGGAAAATGTCTATTGTTTCCTTCCCCTGTCATTGCAACACTTCAGAAGGGAGCACAGGCATACGTTAGGAGACAGAGTTGCTGCTCTCAGTCTCTGTTGATGTGACAGATGTGACATCTGGGGACTTGGGGGGGTCCTGTCTCGGTCGGTGCTGCTGGGGGGGGCTTCACGTTCTCTGCCATGCGTTAGGGAACACCACAGCTCATTCCCATGGGGCTGAGGGCTTTTTCCCTCTTCCCCCCTGCCCCCCTCACCCAGAGGCCTCCCGTCCAAATACATATTCATGTTTTGAGCCCGTCTCTGAAATTTTATTTCCTTTTTTGAACTTGTCCTTTAGCATTTATTCAGTGAAGAGCCATGTGAAGACACTTAACTTGTGCTTCACAATCAGGGAAAATTAAAATTAGCAACAGAAAGGTAAAGAAACTCATTTGTATTAGGCATTATGAATGTTTAATCCCAAATTTACTATTCCTGTAGTTAACCCTGTTGACATTAGCTGCTCTTTCTGTATCTACAAAGTACAGGAATGAGACCTTTTGGACTGGAGGAATTAGAATGAAAACTCAGTGTCATGTAAAGACAATAGAGATTACTTGTAAAAGCCATGGATTAAGGGTTTTGTCTCTTACTTTTAACACATATTATAATTAGTTAAAATATTAATCCCCTGAATAAAGAATAACTTTGCACAGAGAGACCACTGTGCTATTTAACTTCACTGTCTATTGGGAAGACTCTCCCCATGAAACTTCTTCACAAATGGAGATTTACAATTAGTATTTTCAAAGAATTTTCACAGGAAAGATCACCAAAACCTACTTGTTGTTCAGCTAATGCAAGTACTTTGGAACAAAAATGGTTCTCTTAAAACAATCTCCATTTGGAGATATGCTTGTTATCACCTATCTGAGCGTTGAGAATTTTTCCCATCTCACACAACTTGGAAGACTGAATAACTTGTAAAAATAACTAGGAAGTTACTGTGATACTCTCTAGTTCTTTGGACTTCACTTAAATATCTGCAGTTCATTTATACTGAAGTAAAATGAATCCCTGCCTGGAGTCATGCATAAAAACTGCTTCTACAAGCCTCTTTGTTTTGACTGAGAACAATGCAGTCTTTTGTTTATAGAAAAGTGTTACTTTTATTTTTCATCTCTGAAATGTGGGAAACTTCCCAGCCTGTAGTTTTAGAGAATCAGGAACTTAGCTTGGACGTGCATGTTTTTGGCTTAGTCTTTTGGTAATAGCAGTGTTTTGGCTTTAATTGCTACAAATGTGTAGCAATCGACAGTGTGCGCAGAGATTCCTGGTGATGATACCTTTTCAGTAAACTGGCAATGATAGCGAAAACAAGATTTACATTTAAAGAATGGTCAGGGAAAAAATTTCCAGGTAAAATTGCCATTTTAATTGGTAACCAACCAATTGGTTTCCTTAAAATGAAATTTCTGAACTCCTGTTTTTCCTACATTAAATGGCTGTAGGAAATCAGTTCTTTTTTGTCATTGCAAGAACCAAAGCCATTAACTTAAAAATATGAAAATGCTCTTTTTTACTTTAATGCATGTCGTCTTCTGTGATTCTAGAGCTTTGTTCTTTTTGCAGCATATACCCTTGTGGAATATATTGCATTATTGTCTCACACTGTAATTTACTTACAATTGACTGGAGTCTAAAAATAATGATCTGCTCATGTTTCTGTCCCCTAAGCTTAGCTATTAACTTGCACAATGTAAGTCTGTGAAATACAGGAATGATTGATCAAAGTAAGCTAAAGGAAAAGATGTTCAAATGCTCCCTGTTAACATGTAAATTACATTAACATAATCTTGAATTAATCACATACACTAGCTTGAAAATTGCTTGCCTTTTAATATAATGGGAAAAAGCTACAGAGGTATTTTAGCTATGATTGAGCAGCATATTGACAAGCGTGTGCAAAAAATACAGTTGCCTTTTGATAGATGATTCATGTCCTGTCTCAGCTCCTAATTACTACTTGAAGGTTAAGAGGAACTCTCCTGGGGCTCCTGAAGTGTGCCATGCAGTAGACCCTGCTGAAACATCACCATCTAAGCTGGTGTCCTTGGGAAGCGTTCAAGCTCCTAAGCCAAAATGTTGTCCCAAGTGACGACCTGAGCACAGCACCAGCGCGCAGCAGCCCTGCTGCTCTCCTCACCCTGTCGTTTCTATGGGACTGAGGACCAAATGCACTGCATCCAGAAACAGCATCCTGGGATGCAGCAAAGGGCATGCTTAATGGTTAGTCCAAATACTGGCAGTGCTATAATTCACAAAAGCTCTGTTTCTTTAAAGCTTAATAGCTTTTGCCTTTAGAATGCCATGTGGTACTAATCTCTTTTATTAGTTTGTCATCTATACTAGAATAAGAGATACAAAAAAGACCACCTCCAAAAAAGCCAGCTCTTAAATTATAAGACTTTGCATGTTATTGTGAGTTTTGTTGTGAGCAGGCATTACGTTCTGCCAAAATCCATCATTGTTTATGTCTAATTGCACTGTCATGCAGACAAATAAGAAACAGCTGAACCATAAGTGTGCTTAACACAAATTAACTATTGTGTAAAATAAACACTTTTGGCTTGTGTATCACTACAGGGGGTTATAACATCAATGATGTCATGTTTTACTGGACTAGAGGAAACGATTCAGTTCGAGGTTTGGACACACTCCAACTGGCACAGTATACAGTAGAAGACCACTTTACCTCTGTATCGGAAGCGGTATATGAGACAGGTAAAACCATGCTTCTAACACTTTCTAGGTACAGTTTGCAATATGTCCCTGGAAACAGAGCAGCATTAAGGAACTGAGCACGTTGCTTTCTGTTAGGATGACAGTTTTCATGTTCTGCTAGATTGCATTCTTGAAACCATATGTACTTATCCAGATGTTACCAGCAGAGACTCAGGTAATGTAAAGGATGAGAGTTTGTGAGCATTTTCTCAGAGGCTATGCACTATCTAAACAATGATAAACAAGAGATGTACTGCTTCCACGTAATGTCAGGGAGAGTTCTTGTGCAGAAAGAAGAGCCTGTAAATTGGGCGTTTAAATTGGAGAGAGGCCAGGGTGCCCAGCTCAGAACAGTTCCCAGCCTTCCTGGAAAGCTGCTCTGGATTTATTGAGCAAGTGAAAAGCCTCTATTCAGCCATGGAAATGTCCATCAATATGCTAGGTGCTTTTACAACTGCAAGAAGTTGGGTCTCATGGCCAGTGCTGGCAGGAGTTGCTCTTTATCTACAGCAGCTTCCATCCAGCCTGGTGGGCAGCAGAGCACAGATTGCCCGACCTGAGGTTCCTCATCCTGGGGAAGGTTCAGAAGCATTTCCACAGACCTGCTCTTCTGCTGGTCTTGGGAAACTGCTGCAAAAAGTTTCCTCTAACTGCAGGAATTAACCTTATGAAAGAGTCTGCTTCTATTTATTTTCCAGATTTTTGAAAGGGCTTTCAGAGAGTTCAGGACCTGCCAAACCTGATTTATGGTCTTTGAGTTACTCTTAGGTCCTTCATTGCTGTTCTTCACTGTATACTCAGTTTCTTTTCTGCTCAAGTCAACATGCCAACCAAAAGGGTGATCTTTAAATGAAGACACACACATCCTTCAAAGCTGTAGCTTCACCAGAGGATGTGTTACTAATTCTGAATCACAGAAGTATAGTTTCCCTATTCTATTGTTGGGTATTTCTGTTTTAAGAATTCAATACAGAGAAAACTTATGATCTAATTTCAGGTATTAATTCAGGCTAAAAGTCAAAGTTCTCTAAATGGACGTAAAAGTAGAAATGAAATACATACTATGAGGCTCCAGGATCACCAAGTATCTTGCTACTTACATAAGTGACATCTGTTTGCCTTCCTCCTCTTTTACAGCTTCTGGGCAAGCAGCATCAGGTTCAAAGGAGAATAATCCTTTACTGCTGTTCTGCCCAGAAGGTTGTTAGAACCTGTTCACCATACAGGAAAGAGGAAACGTAATTCTTACCACCTTCTACTGTAGAGTTCAGACTCTAAAGCTAAAAAAAGTTCTATTTTCTACCAAACAGAATAAAACCAATTTCCAATTATAAGTGAACAGATGAACTGTGCTCTTTTCAGTAAATGATGCTGTCTTCCTCCCTCTATGTTGGCAGTAATCATATGTATAATGTCAAAAGCCACTTTTTCTTTTAATTATACATTAACACATGAAACTTAATTCAATTAAAATTTCCCACACCTGCTTGTTTCAATTCTCCTGTTCAAGGAAGCCATGTTATCAAATGCTATACAGTACTTTTAAAATGAAATCTCATAATCCTCTTAATTTTCTATTGAGTCATTATGAATTAGGTGCTGTTTTCTGCAGATCTTTTTTAGGAGAGCAGTGCCCACTGTACCCTGTATTAAAAGAAAAAAGCCACCAGATTATGGAACTGTGTAATCAATTTAGAAATGAAAAAGGATGCTTTGCATTTTCTTAACAATAATAATAGGTATCTGAGAGAATTTTACAAATAACCATTACATTGTAAATAAGTTATTCACAAGGCTAAAGCTCGAGATACAAGAGAAGAGCTGTGTGCAGTATTTCCTAACACAGCAAAAAAAGCAATCAGGATTTGATGCTCTGTGAACTTGAACAGACAGTACAGCTGCTGTGCAAGTGAAATATTGTACAACAATGCAACCCCCAAGTTCACGTACAGCCACTGACAGAGCCAAATTGAAAATGTGGTCAGCAAAATTCCTGCATAAGTAACTTCAATAAATTTAAGAAAAGGACATTGTGGATTAATCTTGTTTATAGAACAGCATGTATCACGTACTAGTAATGACATTATTGTAATGACATAATGGTAAGTCACTTCAAGAAATGTTAGCTAGACTGCTGGCTAGGGTTTGGTGTTGATTTTGTTTTGGTGCAGACCAATTTCATTTTGGACATGGGTCTTGGACTTCCTACATGTCTTTTAACTGTAGTCCTCATTCTGGATACACTCTTGGACCCCAAAACCATGTATGTGCATCTGTGGCTGCTGGGGTTTTATTTTAGTTGTCTAGCCAACACCACCTGCATTCTCAAAGTAATAAATAAGGATATAAAAAGCTTGTCTTTCTTACTGGAAAAACATAAAAGCAATGAAGGACTGTTACAGTCTAGCTTTTTGTGTGAATAATCATAGAAATAAGGCTGAAACACACTTTAAGAATTCATTTAATCTATTCTCATATTGCAAGACAAAGTCATCTATATCTACAGACTACTTCCTGACAGATGTTTCTAGGAATATGTTAGAAAAACCTCCAAAGTGTCTGCTTCACCCTCCCTAGATGATTTTTTTCTGGTGATTATTACATGCATATTTTCCTTATGTCTAATCTCCATCTCCCTTGCTGCATTTCAAACCCATTATGTGGCTATAGAATACAAATTTCCTGCTATTTTTCAGCAGCCCTTTTACTACTTCAGGACAGATGCATCTTTTCTCAGACCAACACTTTCCCTCTTTTTAATTCATATAAACAGTTTCCCAGATCTCCTGTCTTTGCTATTGTTTTCCTGTCTTTGGTATTGTTCTCCCATCGAATTTCTCATATTGTTGCTGATGTGCAGCACCCAAAACTGTTCCCCTCAGATATCCTCTAGAGAGGGAAGGGTTCACTTAATGCATTTCAGGAACTCTGGTTCTCTTTATCCATTCCAGGTTGATATTTGCTTTTCTTGCAGAAAATTGTTGTGCATTTTTGCCCCTGTTCAGCTTGTGATTCCTTCTAGTACTCCATCTCTTTTATTAGCCTGTAGCCACATATTCCCTGTGCTCTGTTTAGGGAGCTAGTAATTCCTGTCTGAGTGTAGGACTTTGTACTTTTGTGTTGCATCTTTTTTTATTCAGACTTATAGTTGTTGGGATAATTTTGAACTCTAATCGGGTTCTCCAATGTGCTAACACTCTACTTTTAAAAGACACTTGGCATGTCATCATGTTTGTCAGTGAGCAGTATTGGGCACGGGACAGACGCTATGTGGTCCCACTCGATAAATGCTTCTATTTTCACAGCACGTGATAGCTGATCTCAATTAACATTTCTAATTGGAGAAAGAAGCAAAAATGTCATTTAATACTTAAGGCTAATTGGCTGTTGATAGCTTTTCTTCCCTTAAGTCTTGTGCTCGCTACTGCAACCCTCCTGCCTAGTTGTCAGTAGCAGCAGGAATGAAAAGGCTCAGCTTGCTCAGGTCTAGTCTAACACTGAGTCCTCAGCCTGAGCTCAGAAGGCAGGGAGAGTTATGGCAGGCAGTCAGGGCTCTCAGTGCACCTCACTGCTTAGAAAACTGTGAAGTCAGCAAAATGGCATATTCAAATGGTATTAATTTGGCAGAACAGAGGGAAAGAAGAGACAAAAGCATAAAGTCAGTCTCCTCTCCTTGATGCATGAGGACATTTGCCCTCTTGAAAAAGGCTGCAAAGGGAGCTGGCCACTATTCCCTGTCTGCAGTCGCTGCCAGGATTTTGATGTCTATCACAAATCCTGCTTTAGCCTCCTTGGGCTAGAGGTCTTCTCAGACCTCATTTGGCTGTGCGGCATTGAAACTCTGCTGAGCTGGCACTCCACGTTATTCACTCCTCAGGTGGGAGGTCATGACTAAGCCAGTAATGAGTTACCCTCATTTATAATTGGTGATCTGAAAATCAAAAAGTATGTAAACTATACGTAAGCTATAAAGGGTGCATAAGAGTGTATAAATACAACAGGCTCCTACGCAGAGTATATGTTCAACAGTCACAGTCTCTCTCTCTCAAAACAGAGGCATTACCTTGCTTTGTCCTACAGGCCCATCTCCAGTTTCCCAAGGCTCGGGAGATCTTTTCAGTTAAACTTTTCTGGGATTTTAAATTCTTTTTTTTTTGAGGTATAATATACTGAGTAACTTCTCTCACTCCCTTTATCAGTTCTTTTATAATCTGTAATTGCTCTCCAACTGTTAGTTCTAAGAACATCATCTTTGCCATACAGGGCTTACAAACAATCTCAGAACTGTATTCAGTATAATCTTATCTGATGAGTCTTTGGTCAGCCTCACCTAAGATTCAAGCAGGTACATATGCATATATGTCTGTTACTGTGTGATGTTCAGCCTACCTCTCTGAGCTCATATAATCACTCTGTGTAAAACAAGGTTTTCCACTTGAGTTGATGTTGAAAAGTTTTCCATCATGAGTGGGTTTTGTGATACTTCTGCAATGTAGAACAGTTTAGAAAGAAAAGAGTTTTGGAAAATGCATTGAAAAAGTTACAGTAACATAAAACCATATGGAAATGCAACAAATGGAATGAATATCAAGGATATTAAGAGGAGGCATTTTTTGTTAACTTCTGGGGAGTTTTGTTGTATAGACAGAAATACACAAACACTTGGAAAACTGTGGCATAATTGCTTTGTAATTTTTTTTTACAGGTAAGCTAAATGAATAAATATATCTGCACACAAGCACTACATGAAAGGGTTTGTTTCATTCTTAGGAAATTTGAAGAAATTTGAATTTCAAGCTCACTTTTGTGAAGATGAAACACATGTTGAGAAGTCTGTCCTGATCTTTCATTTGCTTTAGTTCACCTCTGAAGAACAAGTAGGAAAAAAGGTAGTTTGTAAGATCTTGACGGTGAAGAACAAAAGACTATGATTGTTCTTGGAGAGAGGGACAAAGGAGCTGTAATAATGTATTAACCGTATATATTGACACCCTTAATATCCTACATCAGAGAATTACATTTCAGTTGCACAACTTTTGTTGGGTGAAAGTGGGAACACTGCTCATTCCTTAATGCATATGTTCACTGCAGACAAGCAACAAAATATTGCATACCCAAGCCTACTTTTCCAGCACATAGCTAAAGCAGTAAAATTCTATTTAAAGCTTTCCTGTGCTGTGCCCTTAAAAGGTGCAAGAAGAGAAGAAAATGATGCATTGGTACAGTTATACTGATGTGCTTGTGTGAGATGTACATCACACATTTTAGCTGGCACCCAAGAGGTTAGCATACATATTTCATGATAGAGAAGAATGTGCTCTTTGTGCCTGACTGCACACCCCTATGCAGGATACCAAAGTGCTTCTTACATAAAGAGTGATGTGGAGCAATCTTTTATGGGAGTAGAGTTCATCGAAAAGTCCACAGGAAGTAACTGTGGGGAAGATACTCCCATCCTGTAATACTAGAGTGGGAGTCAGGAACTGGTGACAGTGTTTGTAGAGCATCAGTCCTTCCTTCAGGTGCCTCTGCTGTGACTGTCTGCTGGTCAGAGGGCAGCAGGAAAGAGCAGAGAGGCAGCATCCTGCTATCAGCTGGGAACAGATGCCATAGGAAAATGGGGTAAAAAAATGAATGACCTAAGGTGACAAGGAATCCTGTTTGTTCAGATTTATATCTATTTCTCAGGCAGGGCAGCAATAGTCAGTGTTGATAAAATCATCAGCATTATGACAAGAGCTATACGAAGTGTCAGGTAGGCAGTGCTGTAAATTAGAATATTGTTTCCAGAAGCCAAACCCCAAACTTCAAAGGCAAGTTATAAAGAGGAATAAACTAACTTTTCTTGCCTTCAGAAAGATCTGCCTTAGACATAGACCTGCCCAGTTACAGGGAAAGAGTCTATGCTGGTATAATTTTTATGATAGTGAAACAAAAGTAGTTAACTGGAACCAAATGAAACCTGATTTCCGTCACCTCTTTCTACTTGCTAGGGTACTTTTTTTAAGTAGTAGAGAGTTAAAGTAAGTGTGGAGACTATAACCTGCCATCTAGATTTGTTCTTCATCTACAAGATAGAGCTACTGTCTAGTTTTGTGCTTCTGCCCTCTAGTAAATTCTATAAAGCCCAAGTAACTCAGATTAATCTTCTTTTGCTGTGGGATGACCTAGGTAGAGAATACCTCATGTTCTGGTGGGTTTAGAGTATGAATACTGACAGTCATTTAGGTTCAGATTCATCTGAGAAACTGTTAAACATAGCAGTTTGATACTCTGGTAAGGGTTAACACTGCTTTGCTGCAGTTAGCGATCTGCACAGAGATTATTTCCATCACATTATCAAATTTAAATCAGAGTAGTCATACACTAAGGTGCCATCCACCATGGGCCAGAAACTTGAATGAAAAAGCATCTTCTCTTTTTAATACAAATACTTTGTTATCAGTAAGACTCAAGCAAAGGGCAAACTTGACAGTTCTGAGGAATGGACTTGAGCTGTCCTCGAGTTAACTCTAGTAAAGCTAGGACTAGAATTACGTGAATCTGTTTCACTTTTGATCTGACTGATGGTACCACAGCCACAGATGTGCAAGTCAAAGGCAATGAGATACAGCGTTACTATCTCATATGCAACTCAGGTAATAGGAATAGCAGATCTGTTTCTTTTTAAAGAGGGTAACTTTTGGTACACGTGGAGTGTAGGTGAAAAAAGGACTGTAATATTCCCCTATCTTCATTTTGTCCCACTGCTCTTTAGCACACTAAGTATGCATTGCATGCTTTTTCTTGAGTACTTCTTCCTTCAGTTTATTACAGGAAGAGCTCATATGAATTCTATATATAGGTTGCTTCAAAATTTCCATTATAAAAGCTCTTCTGAACTCTTCAGAGAAATGCTGACACTATTATCATCACCTCCATGATGTGTCTTTGGATTCTGGCAAGCAGAAAGCCTTAAGGTTAGAGAAATGCCTTTTCTTTGTTCCCCAAAAAAGTCACTCAGCTATATGCTGTTACATCTCTATTTCTCTTTGTTGTTCGTATTGCTTCAGAAATTTCTGGCACCAGGAAAAATAACACGAAAGAACACAGGAACGTTCAAAGGGCTTGTCTACACCTGGAAATTGCAGCAAAGTGTGACTTTCAAGTTTGATATTTTGTACATGGTACAAAATGTACACACTTGACTTTTGTACTAAGGTGAAGAGAGATCCAGTTGTAGAGTGCTAACGAGGAAAGGGTATTGCTGTTATGTATTGGCTATTTCAGAGTTGTCCTTCCTAAAGAGAAGCTGTGAGGCTGAACCACAGGAACCCCCACGTGCCTGTGGTACCCTGCAGGAAGTCCAATCTCTTCACTGCCCTTTGCTGGGTACGTGGCACCGCATCCTTCCATATGGTCAGCACAGGAACACAAGACAACCTTTGTGGAGGATTCAGTTTCCTGCTGGTGGTTTGCACCCTCTGCACTCTCACAGGGGCTCTGGGTTGACACTGTTTGCTCACAGTGGCCATGCCGTCATCCTTTGTGCACTAGCTGCAACCATGCCACAGTAATGACAGTTTGGGGTACAAATGCTGCAGAGAAAATAATGGTTTTCTATTTAAAAGTATCTGTTTTGACTCCGAGTTAAATAACAGTCTAGAAGATTGCAAGCAAAATTAATAAAATCCTTAACAGTTTTTATTCAGGTTTTAAATGCTTGCTCTTGCACACTAGGAAGCCACAGATTTACAATTGCCTGTGCAACCCTAATTCTCTTTCGCTAAATGTGCTTTATGTTGTAGTCTTTTATTGTACAGACTCAGTGTTTTTCCATAGCACTAGTGCTTGATTTAGTGCAAGGATGAGGGCAGACCGAAGCAGAAGTAATGTTGCACAGTCAACGGTAAGTTCTGCACTTACTAACTTTTGACTGCTTTACTTTGGTCTGCTTACACTTAAAATAAATTTTGATGGGCAAACTGACTTTTACTGAAACAACTGTATTGGTAAAAATCACAGTATTGCTAGAGGTACGCTAATGTTTCTCTTTTCACATAAAAATGATAAGATATAAATCATCTTTGTATCTCCTGCCTCATGGAGAGGGTTGAAGTCTACTGTCCATCTTTGTATCCTTTTTTCTGTCAGTCAGAAACTTGAAGAACTCAATATGTTGAACTTACAAAGAAGAACCCTAAGTACAGTGTATTTGTTCCCTCAGGAGGACAACTAACAAAGGACTGTTTACTGGTGAAAAGGCAGAGTCAACAAGGCAGAAAGCTTGGATTAAACGTTCTTAAATTAGATTAGAAATTAGGCATTTGTTTTTAACAGAGTGATTTTAATCTTTGTAACGGATTACCAAGAGAAATGGTGGATGCTGCCTGTCTTGGTATCCGTACATTAAATCTAGATGTCTGTGTGAAAGGTGGACTCTGTTCCAATCAAAGTGGTTGAGTTCAAAGCAAGAGATAACTGGGGAAATTTAATGACTTGTGATTAGGGTCAGACTACATAATCTAGTGATTCTTTCTGATTTTGAGTTCTATGAAACCTTATTGTTCTCTGGATACAATTTATACATTTTAAAAATGGAAAGTTAACCATCCATTTTCTAGCCTGGGAACAAGATGGCATGTCTTGGCAACCATTACTTGCATTTCAAGCTTTTAAAAGTATTCTTCTTTGACTTCATGTTTCTGAGAACACCTGAGGGATGCACAAATAGCCTGTCTATGCATATATTGTTGTTTCTAAAGTGCATTCACCGTTCTGTAGTTTTGTCCTGAGTCACAGCCCTCAACACTGGACACACAAACACAGGTCCTGGACATCATCTTTTGTTGGGTTAAAACAGATGAAGCCAAAGCTATCTGACCACAGCAGATTCAACCATTACTCTCTCACTGCTATTCTCATTCTTTTGTTAAAATAATGTTAAAATAAAAGCAAAATAAACCAGATACCTGAGGCCCCACGCTAACTTCATAAAATTACAATTACTATTATGCTAGTTTATATAGTAGTTCATTGTGGTAATTCTTTTGAATAGTCACAGCTAAAATACATACGTGATTTCAAATTTCCTTGCGTTGTGTTATATAATGAAACATCCTTTCCACACATTGATGGATTTATTTTTTCCTTCACTAATCCTCAGTGAATTTCCAATTCAAGACATCTTTAATGAAACTCTGGATATGGTGACTGGGTATTACATATTTTGATTTTTTCCTTCAGTTCAATTTAGAGTCTTCATGATAGAATTTTTCAGCACTGTGTTTAATTTTTTTCAAGCTTGTTTGATAAGATTTCACTGCATCATAATGCACAAAAGTAATACGGATCGGTAATTTAAAGAACTTTTTATGAATTGCACAATATTTTTTTCCCTGCTCTTTCCACAGGACGTTACCCAAAGTTAGTGTTTCACTTTGAACTCAAGAGAAACATCTTGTATTTCATACTAGAGACATATGTACCATCAATCCTACTGGTTGTGCTCTCCTGGGTATCGTTTTGGATAAGCCAGTCATCAGTTCCAGCCAGAATCTGCATAGGTGAGAAGCCAATAAAACAAAACAAAGCAAGAGTTGGATCATTAAGATGCTTTGTTTATTGCACGTACATGGCATCCATTTCCAAAAGTTGCAAACAGTTCTGAGTTTTATGGAATTACTTTTCTGGTTTGCCATCTGCAGTATATCATGCAGATTCCCCTTAAAGCCTTGCTATTCTTTCACTAAGGAAATGTCTTTGGGAGCTACAGGAGACTTGGAGGCAGGGGAGGCTGCTGAAAGCAAAGGAAAACAGTCATTTTGGAAATAATTTCAACATATTCAAACACATGGCATGCACAGACAGAATTATGAGGCTTTTGTGAGGGTTAATGATACATACTAATTAACACATGAATAATAAGAGAATTATAAGAGATTAAATACAATTAATTTCAAATAAAGGAGATTCTGAAAGGGAAAGAATGTAAATCAGTTCCGATCAGGCTGCAGGTGGGGTGGGAAAATCTCCTACAGAATAGGGAAGAAAGAAAGATATCACGTTGAATGAGGCCAGTGGGCAACTACACTGAGCAAAATGGTATCTGAATGTTTTAAAGGGAGCGTTTGCATAGTATTGCAATAATAATAAGTTAATCATAAATATACATTCTTTGAGACCAGATTTCCAGTCTTCTCAGCTTTACAAACAGTTTTCATGAGTGTTTTTAAGCATTTAACTTCAGAATCACGAGTTTATGTAAAACTTTTCTTTCCAAACCATGACACGTTAAATGCTGCGGCATACTAGGAGTTCCCAGAGCCAGGAAAAGCTGTCTTGTAGCAGGACCCTTGCAGCAGAGAGCCTCGTTGCCATCCTTGTTTTATCAGAACTTATATTTTTGCTTTGCACAGGTGTTACCACAGTCCTTACTATGACAACACTGATGATGGGAGCCAGGACTTCACTCCCAAATGCCAATTGTTTTATTAAGGCAATTGATGTGTACCTCGGTATCTGCTTCAGTTTCATCTTTGGAGCACTGTTAGAGTATGCTGTGGCTCATTTCTGCACTCTGCATCGACTCAGTTCAAAGGAACTTCCAAAGGTATTTTAATGCTTTGATTGTTTTCCTACACAACGGACTTCAATTATTCCTGCTAAAGAGAATGAAGTATCTTACTTACCACTAGTGGTAAATGTGGTTAAGGAATTTTCTATTTTAGAATAAGGGCAGTGAAAACAGAGAACCTTGAGGAAAAAAAATAAAATTGTATCCCTGGAACTTTTTGGAAGAGTTCAAATTTAAAACATCCTTCCATAATGATTCTCTCTCTTGGAATGGACTTTATGGCCACTTATCAAACATATCACAGAAATCACAGGCACTTGTTGTCTCCCCAACAATGGCATTCACTTACATTTCAAAAATTAGACTGAGCTCGGTGACTTGATCTTATTGCAATACGGTGAAAAAGAAAAAAGAAAAGATTGTATCATATTCTGTTTATGAAACCTTCTGCGCACCCATGGCACATGAGTCAGTTTACTAGCAGACAGCTTCACATCTGAGGTGTACCAGATCCCTATAGCCTTCCACTTACACCTTCTCTTTCAACAGCTGCAGCTGAAGCTCAGACCGGGGTTCACTTTCTGTTCTGCATTGTTATTGTAGCAGCACTTTCTGCTTCTCACAACTCTGAAACACTGTGAAATATACTTAAAAAGGGATCAAACCAACATAGGCATTTTTTGAGTCTGGTGGTTGTCACCTTGCTGAAATAATCAGGACAGGTTAATGAAGAAGTTTTGTCACATCTTCCATCTCCAGTGTTTAGCACTGCTTTCATAAGCAGTGAAAAAGAAATCACAAGAAAGTTGGAAGCTGATTGTCTCGCAGCTTTTAATTACGGAACTGAATCTAATATGCATAATAGGAAAGAAAATTTTAAGCAGCTGACGAAATTTCTGGATGAATAGAAAAAAGTAAAACATAGAAAGTGAGAAAAAGCAGGAAAAAGTTTGGTTGAGTGCTGTAGGGATAAATGGCCAGAAGAAGAAAGATTAACTATTGAAGCCAAACTAGAACAGAGCATCACAATTGCCTAAGCAAAGCTCCTTGTTAGGTTCAAGAAACAGGTTATTGAGTTCAAATGGAGAAGCTGAAAAACAATGAAAATCAGCCAAGATGTGGGGGTTTTATGCCTAGATATTTCAACAGTTAATATGGGATTTTGGGTGCTGGATGAGAGATGAGGTTCTGTAAACGCACAAGAATATGTTCAAAGCTGTCATTAGATCTAGGTGTATGGAGAAGGACTGAAAACGGACACAAAGCTGAGCCACCCAGTGGGTTTTAAAAGGCAACGGCTAATGGGGAATGTCTGCAAATAGGAAAATGCTTATTTTGAATGAGGATTTGAGTGGAAAGCTGGAAAGTAATTTTTCTTGGCAAGGTAGCATCAGTCACAATTCCCTCTGAGCATATCCATCTTGTGAAGTAAGTGGTTGTCATTTTGCTCATAGAGCAGAAAAAATGAAAACCTTATTGGGATTTGGGTAAGAAAGTAAAGTGTTTTAGTGCTTGGATGATTAAGCATCTTTGGATCTGTGAAGGGCACTTATGACTGCCCTTGCCTTCGCCTTCCTGTGTCGGATTCCCTTTCATCTGGGGCACATGTAAGTAGTGTTGCAGGTGGGGCAGACATGGGAACTCGTGGACTTTAAAGATGTGCATGGAAGTAAGTGGAGGTACAGCCGTAAAATGAGGAAGGAAGAAAGACTTAGGGTACAGCTTTGTGATGGACTTTATGGCTGTCACTTCAGGCATGTTTCCTGCCTCTGCTGTGCATCAGGAGTGAGCAAGCCAGTCCAACTTCCTTCTTGCCCACACAAACACGGGCATATAAGGGAAGGAGCAGTTGGTTGGTTCTAGATCAGCTCATGACTCTGTAGCATAAGGAAAATGCCTGTCACGTCCTTTCCCTATTGTAGCCAAGGACAAGTTCTGCTTACTGAGCAGAGTGCCACGGAGACCATGCCTCACTTGTATTTCTCATTTCTCTCTGTAAAACCCAAAACATCACAAGGACAGCAGTAGCAGCTAAAATCTCATGTCACTGTCTAGCAGATGCTTAACAAATTTCTGTGTGAGTATCATCACTGTAAATATGTTCTCATTATTGTATTCTCTTGTGGACATAGGTTAATTAGAAATCTCACTTCCCAGTTTGTTATTCCCATATGCGAGCTGATACAAAATTTGCACTCAGAATTATGTAAATAAATGTAGGGGGTGCCTTGAAAATTAAACCTTCTGCCTTGTGTAGGAATTATTTGTACTGGTTTGCTTTCTGATTTGTTCTTTAAAGCAGTTGGGCACTGGCATATCATGTTCTTTTGAAGCCTTTGGAGTCTCCAGTTTAGGATATAAACTGGTAAAGCAGCTCATCATATCCACAGTCTTGCAATGTCTCACATCATGTGAACCAGGACCCACAGAGATAGCTTCAAAGCTAATGGCAAAAGCAGAGGAGCCACTTGGTGCAAGGAAGGTCAGGCAAAATGTGTTATTCACGCCAATGGTATAACAGACTGCCTAAACAGAGAGGTTTCCTCTCCAGAATCCTGAGTTTCTTTTTTATACAAGAGTTTCTTCTCTTTTATACTCCTGTGTATAGGAGTGTGTTCTCCTATACAACAGAGAAAATCTCCTTGGCCTTCATCTGTCTTTCACCTGAACCACTCCCTTTTGGTCAGAAAGGAGGAACATTTGAAAACTGGAAATAAGGTTACAAGGGCAGTGTTCAGCCTACATGGCATTTCTGTGCAAGCATTGTGCAGTCTTTCTGAGCACCACGGAAGTTCCAGGCCTGCAACACTCTAGGTTGAAATATTTTTAATCTTGTGTGTCTTTATTATTCAATGGAAGTGACAACTTTCCTCAATTCTGTTGGCTGTGAGATGTCAACGAATGCTTAATTTGGTATAAATGGCAGCCACAGTAGCAGGCACCATATACAGTGCTTTTCAGGTGATGTACAGTACCTTTCCTGGATGCAACCGATTTTGTATCCAAACAAAAAGAGCCCTTAGTGCCAGCTGCCATTTTCTCATTGACAGCTGGAATCCAGAAAAAACTTTGGGTGACATTTAAAATTAAAGCTGCAGTTGAACGCTTGCAACACAGTTTTTTTTATATATAGTGTAAACCAGTTTAATCTTTCATCACATTCAGTTCTCCATAGTGAGTTGGAAAAGTCCCTTGATAGACCCAGTTTATAAGACTAGCAGTTGTGGTTCTCCTCTAGATTAGCTTTCTCCTTTTCAAAGAAATGAGTTTACAGCAGAAGTGCTGTATCACACTCTGCCCTGCCTTGTAAAACTGCAAACAGAATCAACTACATATGCACCAAGTATGGTATTTTCTACTTAAGTAATAACTGCCTCATGGGGAGTAGAAAGGAGTTAAGAACAGCCTAATAAAGCATCAGCCTCCTGTGAATTGTTCACATGTGGTTGTGTGAAAAGAAAAATGGTACATACGCGATGTCCTTTCATGCTCTGCAGTAAAACTAATTCTGTGCAACTTTTAGCCGGCCCTACCTGAGAGACAAATAGACTCTTACACTGAATAATGCCCCAAATCCTGCCGGATTTGAAGCATAGATGTTGTTTTTCTCCTTTTCCCCTTCCTAAAAGAGAGCAGTAGAAAAAAAGTCAGGACTCTTCTGGCAGGTTTCTTCACTAACTTTTGAAGCGTGGAGTGCATTCATTTGGCTGCTGCTCCAGTGCCTTGTTTGAAGTGCCAGGTGCTGCTGACAAAAGCTCCTCTGCCATCCCCAGTGCTTCCCTCAGCTGCCTGAACGTTTTGAAGCAGAAGAGCTGGGTATTTATAAGAGAGTTGGGCCCCAAGGAAAGCCCCAGGTTTGAGTTTTACTGCTACCCTGGGGATTGTTTAAGGTTCAGACTGGAATTTTATGGATTGATCCTCTTAATGCTTTATAGGCAGATTTTTATCCTGGCCTTTGGTTTCAAAATTCTCATGTAGCTGCAGGAGGCTAGGTGGAGGATGAGCAAGGTTTTGTAGTCAGTGTATTTTTAGGATGACACGTTGTGTTGAGCTGCGTTTATCTCTCAAATATAATATACTGGATTTTTTTGGCAAATTGAAAATGAAAAGCTGTAATAATCCCTTTTTCTAGTTCCATCTGTTCTGCTTCGCTGATTCACAGCAGTCTAAGGACATTGTCCAGACTCCACTTTAATTTTCAAGGACATTACTAATTTTAGATGAAGAAAGGCTCAAGAGCCGTGCCGTCTACAAGTACCCTGGGCAGAAGAGCAATTCTGCACCGGCATGGGGATCACTCAGGTGGCTTAATGAGCTTGCTTTGACTTTAATAGCTGGGATCTTTCTAAATGAGCTTTTTGTGTGGCTACACACAGGGCTGTACAGCTTAACTTTTCTAAAGTTTGTCCTTGTCTAATCTATCTCTTCTCACGATACAAATGGAAAAAGCAAATTGGTCAGAGTAAAGAGATTCTGTGTTCTGCATTTCACAAATAATTTTTTAGCCTTTTCTTGCTTGTTTGCCACTCACTGATTTGGAAGGTAATAAAGTCATCAGGAGAAAATAAAAATTATTGGTACACCTGCCTGAATTAAAATGACCCTTACTCCAACTATACAAATTTACACGTAGCTTAGATACAAAGTTGGAGCCAATGTTTGTAGTTTGGACTGGCTGGTATCTCTGCAGTATCCCAAACCAAACTAAATACTCCAGGACTGTCAAGAAAGTTTGTGTTTAGAGCTGAAACTGCAGCTGATGTCTAATCCTGTGTCCTCTGAGTCAATAACAGAAAACCCGCTGACTTCAAAGGGTGAAGATTTCATACATGAACTTCATGGCTCTGAGCCATTTTTAATCAAAGAAACAAAACCTACCAGAAGGCTTATACAACATTCTCCAAAGAGCTGTCTTGATGCAGTGAAGCACATAAAAATGTGCTTAACCTTAGCATAACTTTGAACTTAAAGCATGGGTTTCAGGACTTGAAACAAAGTAGTATGAGCTACTTAGTATTGAATTAGTTGTGGGGCTTGTCCCTCTTTATGATCCTCTTTCTTTGTGCTTTTTGGTGTGTGTGTGGTTTTTGTGTTTTGTTCTGTTTTTTTTTTTTTTTCCCTAAAATAATTTGATTTTTACCGCATAGCACTGGGAATAGAGTAGCCAACTGCACAGAAGGAAAGTGTCTTGTGTTCTGGGGTGCTTGATTTGGGGTGCAACCAGCTTGATGAGCTGGTCTGGCACCACCCCCACCTTCTCCATCTCCAGAGTGGGGCTGCTCTCTAGACATTGCTTTCTGTTTACCCACTTTCTAGACACTGACCTTTGCCAGTATTTTCCCTGAGAAGATGACAGTTTATTGTTTTGCATTTCATGGATTTGCTGCTGCCCTAAAGAAAATCTTAGTGGGCCATATTTGAACAAATCCAGCTTTGCTTGACATTCCTACAAAAGCTTTTGCAGTAAGATGTTGTTGAAGTCAGGGGTTTTCCTGGAAATGGAGGTTTTGAAAGTTGAAAGGAGCTGTCTGGTGTGTGTGGGTGCTCACCCTTGAAATCAAGGAGTGAGCTACAGGAGGAGTCATAAGAAAAATCCTATTATTTGCCACAGCTCTAAAGTAAATAGGTGATGAAACATGCACTTAAGTCCCTGCAATTTTGTTTCCTATAAGGATGAGGATGAAGAGGCTGAAGACGAGAGGAATGGAGTCCTGGCAGCAGTCGCTAACAGTTGCAGTGCCTCTGATAATACAAACAAGATCGATTCAAACAAAAGCAGCAAAACCAGCATCGATGGAAAAAGGGAGAGGAGTAAACACAGTGGGTGTAGTTCACCAATGTCAGTAATGAAAAGACTTTTCTGTATCTTCGATTGCTTCCATGTTAAAAATCCTTACCACATAGACAACTATGCCAGATTTTCTTTCCCATTATCATTCATCATAATTAATGTATTTTATTGGGTATATTATTTGTATTTCTAGATATTTTAATGTGTAAAATTGGTTTAAAGTTTTAGAAAGTGGATATGGGAGGGGAAGTTGCAGAAGAATGAGGTTGCATTTGAATAAAGGGATATGAAAGGACATGCCATCTTTTCGAGCATCTCTACAAAGTTTCTTGTTAACTCACTTTTCCACTGTTGAACGACTGTTGTCTAAAACTGACTTTCCTATTAACATGCATGTCCTATATTAAACTGTTTATCAAAGGCAAGAAACAAAGACGTCCTCTTTTAATATTTTAATGTCAACTTTGTAAAATAAGTTATATTACATTTGTTTCTGAACTGCATTGAATACATTTAAAAATAAAGAGAATGAAGAGTGTTTTCCTGCTATGCTTTCAGTATTCGGTCCCTTCTAGCTTTGTCAATAATGCATACATTTTCCAGATTATATAAGAAAATATATAATTGCAGAACAAAGTGGTTTTGCTTCATAGCAAGAAACAGCTTTGAAGGCATGGGCTACCAACACAACCCAAATAATATGTTCATCTTTATGTGGTCACAGATATGTATTGAGACTCATCCCTACACCTTTAGACAAAACTCCCATAGTCATCAATGGCTTTTCTGAATAAGTGCAGGGCAGAATATAGAAATGGACTGGAGCCAAAAGATTGAGATTCAGAGAGCTTTTTTTCCTCAGTGAGGACATACTTAGGTGTTGGCCAGTCCTTAATGGAATATGGCCATTTATCCTGAGGTTTATGCTCTGTACTGCTCAGTCGCAACTGTCTGAGTAACTATTATGCAGAGGAAAAATTTGGCATGTTTAATTTTCAGCTTAGCAAATTCCTCTTGAGTCACTTGCTATTAAAAATTTCACGTAAAGATGAAAAGCATTACTTCTTGAATTGAAAAGAAAACCTCTGAATATGCAATAGGTCTTGGTGAGAAAAGGGAAAGTTTTACATGACCCATATTAGAGAATGGTTACATGTGATGAAAAACCGTAACAGTCTTTCTGAGTGGCTACTTCACTGACATATTGTAGAAGTTGTTGATATGACAACCTGTTTCTTATACTGCAATCTGGAACGTTGGAAGTACTTCTTACACCTTTTGCCTGACCACAATATATGTGTGGGTTGCATATATATGTATAAATGTGTATATGTGCTTTTATAAACTGTGTACCTTGACATTTGTTATCTGACCCACTGCATGTGAAAATGTGGTAGAACATCCCCACAACATTGACACTCCTTGAATCAGCTTTCCGCAAGTGTGCTGCCTGTGAACAACACCAGTACAGCAGAAGGAAAGTGCAAAATACCAGTGTGGGTTAGATTTGCCCCTGCTCACAACTAAATCCATAAAAGTTGTATAATTGCACACTGGTAGACAAGTATTAGGTCAATAAAATCCCCTCAGTAGTTTTATTTGCTAAACTGGTGGACATCTGAAAGCTTGTTTTTCTGCTGTTATCAGTAATTCCTCTTGCAAGGCTTATTGAGGCAATGTGACTTCAAGAGCAGTCTAGTGGCTTTTGGTTCCTTGTAGCTCTTCTGACATTCATATAAAAGCAAATGCATTCAAGAAATCACGAACCAAGACTGCCTGCCTTACGAACAAGCCAAGAAAAATTCTGGGGTTTTTATTTAACATTCTGGTGTTACGCATTTAACCTTAAGCCCTCTATTCATGAACAGATTCTATGAGATTTTTTTCTTGAGAATGAGGTACAGAATTGGACTCTCAGTTCATAAAATTCACAGCAGACATACCGTGAAGCTCTGTATTTAGTGTCTTAAATTTTATGTTTACATTAATCCTGAATCTTTTTAAATAGCTCACGCGCATGTTGCAAGTTACCTGTCATGTTAACACTAAATTTGGGCTTTATATTTACTACACGAATAAAGTAAGCATTTAGAGTTTTGTAGCTTCCAATTATCTTGGAGGTAATTCATCTTAAATGTTCCTTTAGAAAGCTGTTGAAGGTCTGGATGGCTTTATTTATAGGGCATTAACTGATAACAAGGTCTGTTTTCCACTGATGTGCTAAATGTAAGCAGTTAGACACTGAAATCCCCCATGTTTTCATGAAAGAATAGACTGCACAGCCAGATTATTTATTATTCTGCTTTGCATAATTCTACATTAATTACAAATTTGAAAAACAAAACTTGGTTTGACATGAATTTGTGTAAATAGATGTTCCCTCCAGGGGACAGGGGAAGAGATTTTCAGTGTGGTGTACGAAGAATGAAGAACAGCATTTAAATTATCCCATTCAAACATACAAAACTGTCCCCGGAAACTATTGAATTCCTCACAGTTAGCTGGAAAGGCTCTTCTAAGTAAGTGGCATTCACGGCCAATGCATTGAAGGCTAAAACTCAGAGGTAAATTAGAGATGGAGCAATCTCTTTCAGAGCTAAGATGGGGCTGAAGTTGAGGCTGAGGCACTCAAAGCTAGCCTCAGCAATGAAAATGGCTTTGCTTTCATACCTGGTGAGAAGGGGAAAGACCTCAGACTTTCTGCAGTCATCTTCTGGATGACAGTGTCTTTCTTTTTGCTTACTTTGATATTAATGTCTTCTAGTCAGAGACCTTCTCAGACTCATAATTCAGGAATGTCCTGTTGTATTTTGAGGCCACTTGAGGCAGACATACAACTAGGGGCATGAGGTAGGTGGAGGGGGTAGTGGCGCAAACTGATGATGCACCTCCACGTAATTTACTTTGCTGTTAGCAAGACGTGCACTACTTTTGATGTATCTGAAGGCAGCAGCCAGCCCAAAGAATAAATTTCCTTCCTCTGTGGAATACATGCAAGCCTGATCTTTTGGTTTAGCAGCCGTCTCATCGTTGTCTAAGCATTGTACAGACTAGAAAAACATCTCTGACCTTAATAAGCTCTTTGGCATTATTTTCTTTCTTAATGGAAAAGCAAATTTGTTATGAAAATAAAATCCTCTGCTGAGCTATTTCTTTAAATACAATAATAAAAATACTGGAGATTTTAGACATTTGAAGGTATTAATCTTTGCTACCTTTCCACTTCAGCAATTATCTGGTGTGTTTCTCTGATTCAGCTGTATCACAGGTAACTCACTCATGCATCCTGCTTACTGGGATGCTAGTCGGGATGTTTTAAGAGTATTTGAAATATTTCCCCTAAATCAGAAGGGAAATACTAAGGAAGGTGACATTTTAGAACAGGCATTCATTAGCTCTCTCATAAACAAAGAAGACATCTTAAATGAATATCAGAACATTTATTTTAAAACATAAACAACTAAATACTCCATCTGAACACTCCAGACAACACATATGGCAAACATAAGATAAGGGCATCCATCTGTTGATCTGAGTACCCATTTTCAGCACAGTGGCCTTTATTATCAGTGCAGCAGTAACTTAAATAGCTCCGCTTCCTTCCTGGCAAGTCTCCACACTGTTTGTACTAATTATTTTAAGGGAATTGTTATGCCTTTTGGCATGGGAAAATGTATTTAAAAAAAAAAAAAGGCCCCACATTGTCACCCTGCGATTCAAAAAGAAATTACCAAAAAGACTGAAGAAAACCCACGTTAGAGTAAAGCTGATGACAGAAGAAGAAACAGAAAGATGTAAACCTTCTGCCTTTCGCTGACAGCTCTCGCCAGTGGCACCATGCAGCTGGGCACGTAAAATACCGCTGTGAGCAGGAGCTGAAGAGGCTACTGAAGAACTGGAGCTCCTGGTACAATTCACTCCATGCAGCAGTAGATGGAGCTAATTAACTACTCTTCATGACTGAATGAGCAAATGTAAATGGCAAATGTTAGTTAAGGAGGACTCTAGGGAAAAGTGATTACAAGCTGACATTTGTACTATGGTAAATGGGTCATGTCTGTAGTGACAGATTAATTAAAATCAGAGAAAACAGCGTTGTCAGGTGGACTGCTGAGGACTTCCATTTTCACACTAAAGTTCAGGCTTCTCAAACCCAGACTGTTTCCATCATTTTAGCCACTGAAATTGTCAGTCTGCGAAGTAACTTCATGACCACAATACCTTGTGTTTTTATACTGAATTTTCTACCCTTATTTCAAGGTTTTCTCCTGCAGGTTATAATGTTTCAAATCAAAGTATTATAGCTCTCAGTATTTCAAGGCAGGCAGAATAGTGGCTGTACCAACAGTTTTCCTATAAATAGTCAGGAATCCTAAATAAATGTTCCCAGGTAATTCACTGACACACTACTAACAGTTGACACAAGGATCAAATTAATTTTAAAAGCCAGTTTAAAACATTCGGAAAGGTTTCCCTTGAAAGAGGGTTTGTAGAAATTGTGGGAAAGAGCCATGGGAGTCTTCTGGGCTGATTAAAGAGCTCGCTGCAAGAACAAGCTGTCTCAACCTGAGAGCTGAAGATGGGAGAGGATTCCACGCACTGCAGAGAAGTTGGTGCTTGACAGCGCTTAAAGCAGATAAGGGTGACAAGATTTTGAAGTCTCTAATGGGTTTGCCATTACTTGTTATATAACTTTATAATTAAAACCAGGGGTCCACTTTAATAATATTGGCAAATTCTGCTTTTCATCAGTTTCCATCTGGAGACATCTTTCTTCCCCAGTCCCATCTGACAGTCAAACTTTCCATCCTCAGAAAGAGAAGGATAGGGGGTGTTTGGGGGTATTTCAGTCTCTTGATGTGAGTTTACTCACATAATTTGGGTTCTGGGTTTCTTTCCAAAATGGAATGAACCCTATTTTCCCATTCCAGATCAAACACAGACAAAACATCAGAAGACAAAAAAACCCTGTAATATTTTAGCACTATCACGTGCGTACACAAACCATAACCCTGATTAATTTTCAAACTCCACTCTGAATTTAAGTTTAATCCAGATTTAACCACTGGATAAGTTCATCTGTATTAATGCACAAACAGCTGCACCACTGTTGCTTCCCTTGCTATAGCAGGTAACTTCTGGAACCTAGGCAGTAAAAAGATTTGATATTAGGGTTAGTTAATTTCTCAGAAAGGACAGAAATGTAATTTTTCTGCTTTAAAGGCAAGTCAGGAATGGATCCAGAATAGCAGCTCTCACAGCAATAGCTCTAGCTGAGGCTTGGCTGCTTTGGAAGCAGAGCAAACCGTTAAGTTTGTATACTGAGAGTATAAGATGGATTTCAGACCTGCATTACATCTTGACATTCTGAGTTTGTATGCCCTGGGCCCTCATGCTAATGTTAATGGTGTTGCTACAAACAACATTCATTGCATCTCAGAAACAGGAACAAACTTGGGGGATTTGCCAGCACGGGGAAAGCTAGCATTGCACCCACTGACTTACTCTTGAAAGATGCAGAAGAAGGGATTGGCTCCTCCTTTTCTATGTCCCTGTTGCTGTAGGAGCCAGTTCATTTCAGTTCACTTCCAGTTTTAGTTTATTGAGCACCTGCTTTGGATGAGTGCCTCTACAAGGTGAACAAGAGTCACATAACACTGCATTAGTCGCTTCTAAGGGAACCATCTGTACAATTACATGCATTTAAATGCTAGTCTATTAGCCTCATATGCTGAACTATGTTATGCATGTAGGTAATTCAGTCCTAATCAAAGAGCTTTCCATTCACAGCAATATGTTTTTGATGGCATCGAATGAATACAACTGTCCTTTTCTGTGGCATTTCCATCCTTGTGAAGATAGGAAGACCTATAGGAATAGGTTCTACCCTACACTATCAGTCTATGAGTTAGCCACAGGAATCTGGTCCAATCCTTGCTGTAGTTTTATAAGGCTTATTCTGACAACCCTTTGGTGCATTTCTGAGAACACAAGAACTGACAGTCTTGACCTCTTGAAATGGCACAATCTTCAAAATAATAATATAGCAGATTAAGGTCTGAAAAAATTTTGTAAGTAGCTAGATATAAATTGAACTTTGTTCTCAACTTCTTTCCCAGAAAGATGAATAAAAGATTGAGCATCATTTTATCATCATCCCACATAATTTTTTATCATTGTGTAAGTATTGTGCTCAAGTATCATTCCTAGTACTTTTTGAGGTTCTTTCATAATGAAAGATTTAGAGATCCTTGTCATTTTTTTTCTTTAAAAGAAAAAAATAAAGCATGATGTGCAAATATCTAAGACCTTTGAAGTCTGAGGCTTCTTACACCCCAGGATAATTTTAATTCTACTGAACAACCTTTTCATGTACTGCTGGTCCACATTTTGCAAAGCCTGATAGTAAGAACTGATAACTCTGGAGATTTCCATACATTTCTATACAGCATCCCATATGGATGCCAACTACATGGCTGACCCTGCACCATTTCAAACTACATATGCTCCCAGATGCTATAATCTTATTTCAGGTGGAACAAATGACCAGACTCAAAAATGCAAACTCCTTGTCCTGTGACTGTCCTTTCTAGCACATTCCAGCTGCTGGGGAAAGCCCTGCTAAAGTTTTGAAAAATGAGATGATATGACAGCTGTAATGGTAAATATTTTTTGTAGCTGATCAGTCCCGCCATGCACCTTGAACCAAAGATACTGTAGAGTCCAAAAGGAAGAAAAGTCAATTCCTTTATTTCTAAGGAAATCCTAATTTCCAACTTAGCACTTCTGGGTCAATAAATTCATTTTTTGCATTTGCCTTGGTTTGCCATGCATTACCTTAAAATTCTTTGGACAGTATCTATGCCTTTGTTTCCATAACCCAGCTGTAGGTCACCATTTCTGTGAGCAAGTGCATGTAATGTCCTGACCTGGATTTCTCTCCTGTCAGGTAAATTGAATTACCATGTAGCTCTTTACCAGCAGAATCAAAACCTGTTTCTGTATCTTTTGCATCTTTGCATATGCCTGTGTTCTAGCTCTAGCATTTCCCTTCCCAGAAGGCTCTACATTGTTCTTTGATAATGTCAGGTCTCCAGATGCACTGCCATGCTGTACTAAAGATGACAGAGGGACAAGCCAAAATCATCAATTTTAATGATATTTCAGCATCATTCTGGTCCTGTGTCATTCCTGTGTACACTGCAGCCATCAATCTATGTTTGTCTAAAATGGTTTGTGCCAGAACCTCAAATGCAGAGAGGGCTGAAGAGGCTAATTTATTATATTTTGACAAGGACAAGCCTCATCTGACAATCCAGTGTGGCTGAGTGTAGCTGGTGAATAGTGCATCCACTTTCTCAGATCCAAATTGCTCTTTTAGTTTTCATGACCCTCTTATCTCTATGCTGTCTCTATCCACCCTGGTTTCCTTATCACATAATAGGATTGTGCCTCTATCTTCCAATTCCATTTCTATTGGCTTTCAATGTGTGCAATGCTGAGAGTGCATGCTGGTACGTAAGCCTCTCTCACTGAGAGGTGGGATCACTCACCCCAAAAAGTACTGCCTGATCTGCAGTGCGGGAGACTATTGGCCATGGCCGCTGGCTCCTCTTGTCTCTGGGTTTCATTTCTGATTTGAATCACTACGTACACCAAGGGGAACCTCTACCCACACCTCTTCCTATCAAGGGCTCTCTAACAAAAAGTTTCGGAGACTTAAATAGATGGGGTGAACAGTGCATTAGGTTAGATGTATCAATATATCTGCCCATTAGTCCACCCTAGCTAGCTTTTTTGAACCTGTTGTTGTATGTTTACCAAGTATGATAAAGGAATCAAAATCTTGGAGCTAGGATGCTCCAGCAAGCTTTATGAAAATAGATGTCCAGGTCAGAGGGACATCTGACTGCTACCCACTGAGAAAAGCACTACAGCATGAGCTTGAGTCTTTTTAAATCCCTGAGAATACACAGCGAAGAGAGCACATCTAAGTGCCTCGAATTCAGAACAAGCTTCAGTCACAATTTACATCTTCCAGACACGAGAGTCAATCAACACCAAAACACAAATCTGGAGAAAATCAGGCTTCATTAGCTCTAATATTCATGAGCTACTTCTCTTCTCTGGTCCTCAGAGACTGCAAGTGCAGTAGAAGGGCAGAGGCACTGCTCTCTGCTTTTTTCCTGAATTACAGTGGGAGTTAGAATTTATGTCTTCAGCTTGGGCTGTGTGAGAACACTGTACAAATGATGCTGCTATAGCTATAGAAAAAATATTTATGTCTCTAATCTGCCTCTTGTTCTCATTCTCCCCCCCACCCTTTCCTCCTCCTTTCATCTTTGTAAATACACTCTCTTAGTATTGGACTAGCATTTTTTTCAGCTGAATTTAAATCTCTCTCCTGGTGACATTAGTTAAATAAAAAATCAGTCTGCCTTCTTCACCTCTGGCCCTGGATGGCCTCATGGAAATCAAAGTGGGACATACAAGGGGGAAGAGTTACTGGAAGAAGTGTCTTCACTTTTGTAAAAAAGAACAACTAAAGTAAAACCAGCTGAAACCAATTTATTGTTTTCATCTCCCAAGCAGATTATGTATTTGTAGTTCTGAATATCACTGGAATGTTATGACATATGCACAAGATATTTTACCTAGAACCTGAAAATCAAAATAATGATCAGAAGAGGGTGCTCTCAGCTCATGCTGTATTGGTATTGTTTTGAACATTGTGGTGGGAGTCTGCAGAATTTTCTTCTCTGTTGCGATTAAGAAAATGTTTTTTTTGTTCAATACTTTCTGGGTTTTTTCACTAAATAGATTGTCCTTTGTACTGCACCACGTGTAAAATATAGGCTCAAGTCTTTGATTCTAGACTTTTCTATATGCTTTAGAAGGCTTTCTGTAATATTAACATAGGTCATTCCACAATGAACTTACTCTGTTTGGGCTCACACTATTTTCTATGTTATGTTTATGTTCTCATGCAGTCACACTCTGGTGACATTAATATTTACAGGAACTGAGTTCCTAGCACCCAAGACTAAGTGCTATGGAAAACTTTAAAAATTGCAAGAGCAGCAATTCATTCCAATAACACTTGCATTTTTATCCAGGCATGAAAAAGCAATAATAACATATAACTTCAGTGATCAATTTACAGTTATTGAAATATCCCACATATCAAAGTATTCACAAACAATTGATTAACTGATCTTTAGAGAAGAATTTAATGAAAACATAGTGCTGCCAATGATGAGATTTTTTAGCAACACATTTGAACACAGAGTTCACCTCAGGGAGTGTGGTACTGCACATACACATAATACCTGACATTTGATAAGTTTTATTGAAGCAGTGTTGATGTCATGGATAAAAATAAGCCTTTTAAAAGTTAGTTGATATATATGTGCAGTTTCTTCATTTTTTGGAGGGCCAGTCTTTTCAGGTGCTAAAATTTTGCTGTGCACACAGCACTAGAACACAGGAATAAGTCATGTTATAATCCTGGACATTTGCAGACTTAGTTTTCTTGTCTGAAGTGGTGTAGTGAGGGTAAATCCAGGCAGAAGGAAGGCACCCTCTTTTAGTTGGTGCAATGCAGCATTTAGCTCTGGCCCAGCCTGCTCATGGATGAGACCTCCCTGACTCTGACTCCCCACTATTTCACTTTGTCTAGCAATACTTAGACTTGTATAAAGTACCGTGTAGCCATCTTTTACAGGCACGTACAAAAACTGCCTGGAGGGTGAGACTCACGCTTCTTGTATTCAGCAACAGGGACTGAAACAGATTGTAAAAGGATTCTCACTCTCTGTGCACGTGTGTGTGTATATATATATATATCTATATATGTCTATACATATACCCGTACAAATGTTTCTTAAAAACCATGATTTTATGGGTTGGTTCCTTCTGCACTTAAGAGACTGCTTTTCAATTATGTGCATCAATGGTCAGGTCAAAAATCAGACCAAGTAATAAACAGAGCTCCTGCAGGTCCACGTGCAGAGAGGAGCTACTCATCAGAGTGGCCTTTTGGGAAAGAGTTCAGAAAGCAAGCAGAAGAAAAAATAAAGTCCCTGCCTCACTGAGTCTGTTTACATTTGTGGGAAAATGGCTGATGTTTGCCAGGACTCTGATTAAGGAAAACCTGTCTTCCACCATTTTAGACGTAGGTTTGTGCTTTCATTGTTTTTCAGAAGAAAGGGAAGAAAAGAAAGTGAGAAAACACAAAACCAAGACCAGTTTTCTTACGAAATGTTTATCTGAAAGCACCATATTACAAGGAGGCAGCCTGTCACTGCTATTCTAATGATTTCCATCCAAGTTCTTGCTGTTCCTGCACTCCTCAACATGACAGGCTAAAAATGAAGGAACCGTGCAGCTGGGCAGCACTGTCCCAACTGTCAGGAGAGAAGCTCATTTCTGGTCTCACATGGATTAGTGTAAAGTGGGACTCAAAGGCATATCAGAGAATAAAACATACAAATTGTTGGATATCTAGTACATACTGAAGAAGGGAGGTCAGAGGCCATAGGCCACTCTTGTAGCTACTTAGGCTGGGAGAGCGTCTGGAGGGTCAGCAATGAGGGTGCATTAAAAAGTCGTAGGAAAAAGCAGGAACTGAGCCTTCAGGTCGGCAATAAGCTAGCACAGATAGAAAGGCAATACATAGCCCCTAATCAGACCAATTGTGAAAAAGACACTAGAATGTGGATAGCAACTGCAGAGGGATGTTCACAAAATCATTGCTGACCTCTCTGAGACTTGGACAGGGTGAATAGATATTAGTGATCTGCACTGCAGCTAAAACACTGCATTGCAGACAGGAGAACTGAGTTTTGCCCTTAAGAACTAGCAAGTGTTACAAATACAAACGTATGAATTGCACGACCTGAGAGCTGGTAACACACTGCCTCCGTTGCTGCCGAGCAAATCCAGTCAGATTCAGCTGAGGGATTATAATGACGTTAGCAACAATCACTCCGCTTCTAAACGCCTGGAAGAAAACTAGCAGAGGTGTAATGAGAGTCCCATAAGATGACGCTTTGGAAAATATCAATCTATATTTCACCTATTTCCAAGACAAGTTTCCACTCAAAATGGGGCTACTGTAGCAAAGAAGGGGATAGACGATCCCATCCCGGAACACTACAATTTCCCTGTCTGATTGCCTTTGCATTTGATGAGATGTAGGCTGAACAAAGGAAGAATCTGAAGGTTTGATTTTCAATAGATCTTACTTCCCACTGACAAACCAACATAAAGAGCACCGTAGCCTCACAGAATACTGGATTGAGATTTTTGGAGACTTTAGTACTAGTCCCAGCTCTCTTGGAGTCCTTTTCAGCTGGAACCTCCCCACTTACGCATAGGAGTTACTAACCTTTTGCGTAAAAGTCCTTGGTCTAATACTGCAAATTGCTATCAGCAGCTGTATGTTACTCTTAAAATAAGAGAACAGATTTTTTAGTAGGACTTTGGGCACACTAGGCTTCTGGACTGGGGAAAAGGATGGAGCACCATACCCTTGGGGTATTGTTCAGTCCTCATTTCTTTGACTCTATGATGACCTTTATTATCAGGGCAAATGAAGGCACAAAGACATGTCAAAAGTTATTTGGTGAAGATATCTGTCCGCATTTGAGATATTTCTCAATAGAAAACATTTTTAACAAAAAGCAGACAGACTCAGTTGATCATTATAAGCTTTGAATCACAACTTTCTGGATGTGGAAGGCCAAAACCCGTGAGTATATTGGGTAAAACAATTAGCTGTAAACTATTTTGCAATAAAAAACTACCTTGTATTTAGGGCAAATGTAAATAAAATGCCTCAAATAACTGTGTAGTTTTTCTAGTTCAGTGGAAAAAGGTAATTGCTTTTCACAAGAAGTCATCTTAGCATTTTCTGTTTGATGCCTCAGCCTGCAAAGAAGGAGTTGAATTATTCCACTTCTGAAAATATCTAAGGACAATGGGCTATTTTTTACAGCTCACAACCAAGAATTTATATTCAATATTTCTATCTTGGTTTGTCTCTACCTCCACCAGCACTTTCAGAGCTAGCAAATGAGCTGTGAATAGCTGCTCCTCTGGCCCCAATATCTGAGGGAGCAGCAAGCTGTAAATTGCCATGGCTCTGCATATTCTTAAACATTCACATTTGTTGCTTGTATTCTTCTTTTTGCTGCTCCTGAAAACCTGACCTGATTATATGTACAAGTGTAGAACTCTATTTATTGCCTATTGCTATTCAGCTAATGATTTTACCTCACATAATTTTGGTGTAGCTTTTATTGTTCACTACTAAGTATTTTAGCATTCATAAAGATCCATGCTCTAAAAGCTGTTACTAAGCCGACTTACCTACATTGATTGGCAATGATTTTACATTAAAAAAAAATCACCACTGTATTTATTTCATGGATCTAACTTTTGGATCAATTCTTAATCACCCACTTTACTGCAGAACAGCTGGAAAGTATCCTGCTCCTTTGAATAGCCAGCATGAGGGCTTACCAGGGGGATTTTGGACCTCTGAGGAAAATACAAGCAAGAAAACTGGAGAAATCCTTTAACAGACTTCAGAACATAATATATATTTTAAAAAATCAGCATGGATTTCTGCAATAAAGCTAAAGCAAAGAATATATGACTGATCCTGTACCCTTTGACCCTCACTGGTAAAGTCCAGGGAGATTCATCTCAGCTTTTTTAAATGGAAGAAAATTAAACTTTGAAACCAGAAGCAGTTGGGTTTTTAAAACAAGCATTTGTACAAGCTGATTTTCCTTTCTCCAATAACAACAAAAAATACAATGAATATTTTATAGTTAAAATTCATTTATGTATAAAAAACCCACAAAGTTATTTCCTCATTGCAATGACTATAATTGTATTGCTTCAGATAGCCCACAGACATGTCTATAGGACAGAGAACTATTCAGTACCATGTGAATTCAATCCTTTTCAGAATTATCACAGCTGGTGGATAGGGAATAAATGACTGAATGAAGGTTTGCAAAATCCTGCCCTATACTGACACAGCGATTTCAGCTATTCATGGGTTTGTTTTGGGAAGCTCTTCATCAAGTAAGGTATTTAATCTGTAAAGACTTTTCAATAGTCCTGTTTTTAAAAATACATATGTCCTTTTTTTTTTTTTTTTTTTTTTTCCACTTTTTATATGTCTATATCTTGAACAGTGACTTTTCAAAGACTTAAAAACCTTTATGTCCTGCACTTTGGGAATTTTGTCTAAGTAGAGGATTGAAGGCTGATTCTTGTGCTTAGATGCTTTGCTTGAAGATGAACAGTATGTGAGTTTAAAATATACTTGCTGTCTATATCCAAGTATTTCTGAAATCATGCCAGTGAGAGTACTGACTCTATTGCCAGGTGAGACAAGTAAAATGCTAACTTGTTGCTTTAGCTTCCTAGTAAAACTGGTGTCTAATACTGATAATGCCCCTGGAAGTAGAGACTTAGGATTTAAAGGGACTAAAAATAAAAGATTCAACTGTTATTGCTTTTGAAGTTCTACAGAATTAAGTTGCAGTGATTGCACCATACTTAATCTTTGCACAAATGGCAAAAAGGTGTTTTCCTGAACCTCTATATATTGGCTAACACAGTCTACAATTCCTTCCTATGCCTTTCTTCTACCCTGATGAGTTGCATGAGTTGGATGCTTCAGAAAATGAGCCATTAGAATGTAGTATAACTTTTTTTTAATCAACATAAATGCTGTAAATGGCAGTAACCAGGTTTGAAGCAGGTCCTGAAACCTTCCAGCTAACATCTAAGAAAAGATCTGTGGAAAGTGATACCTGTGGTGTGTGACTGAGTTTCAAGGAGTAAAAGGGAATGAAACTTTGTCTAGCTGGATAAAGCAAAGCAGAAGGGGGAGAAAACAGAATGAAGAGATAAAGAAATGTTGAGTCAAGATACATATAAATAATACTTTAGGAACAACACTTTGAAAGGGGGAAAAACATACCTGAACTTTTAGATGGGATAACTTTATTTTATTTATCTATCTTGCAGTATTTTATGCTACTTCTCTGGCAGACATCCTGCAACTCTGTGGGTCTTGGGGAAAGGCTGACAGAAAGATGATGCTGTGGGGATTTCAGTCTTACTGATTTATAATTTTGGTTATGCTGCTTGGTTAGTGGATCATGTATTATTTCTTCCAAATAAGCGCTGCAGAAGCAGGTAACGTTTTCTCTGCATTTTGATATTGATTTGGAATGCATGATGGTTTAATATTTTGTTTCTGTTAATGATTTAATTGACAGTATTAAAACACAAAGAAAAACTTATCAACAACAAAACACCCAGGGATTGCTTGTGATTGATCCCATTTAGTAGGTGCTAGTTTGGAGAGATGTGCATGCTATGCTGCAGCTAGCTTGGTAGTCAGTGCTGCCCTAGTCAACTAGCCCAGTCAGGTAGGACAGATGTTTCCCAAGAATGCTGCCTCTGACTCTCTCTGTGCTGGTGTCCAGGTTGCAAACAGACCTGATAGGGATGAGGAGTGGTGTATTATCCTTTGCTAGGCGGAGATGGATGTGAATTTAATTTGGGGGTTTCTTACGTTGACAAGCATAAATTAAAACCGTCTTCTTGGGAAAGAAGGTAGTGTTGTTTTGCAATTAAGCCCATAAACTACTTTCTTATCTTCCTTCTCTGGGTATTTCTTGTTTCTGAAGATGGCATCATAGGCTCAGTTGTTCCCTGTACCTGAGGTCAGGTTGGTGCTGCAGTGTGGGTAAGGATTGTTTGGACTGACGCAACTGCCTGGTGCCCTTCTGTCAATGAAGGACCCGTGTAGCAGAGATTCACTGTACTAAATCTCAGATATGCATTCCTCTCTCCTCTGTTCCCCATACGAGGCACAGGACATGCTTCCTCCAACACTTCATGAATGAAGTTTCCAAATACCAACGAGCTATTAAAGATAAGAATTTAATTCTTTTTTTATTCTGTCACTGGGTGCCGGAATAATCTTTCTTTTTTTGGATGGGGAGAAATGGTAAGGTGCCCAGCAGGTTACATAGGGAACTGAGGAGTTGAGGAGGAAAAGGGGGTGTGTGGATTTGCAGCAAAGCCTACCTAAGGAAGCATTTGGACCACTGATATGTGTCACTGTTCTTATTTGCTTGTGCGTATGTATTTGGTATGTACTGAGGCAAGCACTTAAATCTTTGCAACCCATCTTGATATTAGTGATAAGACCATTCCTATTGGATGTTCACTGTATTTTACCTAAATAAACTTCTAATGTATGTAACTCAGTGTATTAACTGAGCCAATATAGATCATCCTCTTTATTGAAAACTGTCGAGTTCAATAACATTCCAGAAAAATGTCAATAGCCTTGCTTATTATATCACAACCTTTTCAAATATTGTTTCTCGTACAAGTCATTTAAAAGTTAGTCACAGGACATGTGGTAAATAGTAATGTAAAGAAAAAGACAACTGATTATGTCTAGAACCATGTTATTTGCAGACCAAGTGCCTGATTGAATTTCCAATGGAGGTAATGAAAATCTTTGTTTGACTTCAATTAAAGTTTCATCAGATTCTCAAGCATCCAAGCAAATTAACCCATGTGGAAGGAGTATGTTAATGTGAATGAGCAAGTTCTTGCTTACACTTCTTAAGTTTAAGGTCTGAAATATGACTGCAACAAACAGATGATATTAAATATTTCTGATAGTATTGATCAGAACTTACCCATTTTCCAGGTAGCTAACAGTGATTTGAGATCAAATTTGAAGTGCTCTCAGTATAAAAGAAGATATTTTTTCACTTCTTGTGATTTGCTTATTGAGTTACAAATGATGGCAAACAGGAGTGAGAGTTGCAGAACACTTTCTTTCTATACTAAAAAGGACTTTCATAGTAACTAAGTTTGTAACGCTAGACTTAACAAGTGTGGAACACTTACTAATTGCATTGAAAGACAACAGAGGAAGCCTGTGGCATAATATTTTTCTTCCATAGATGGGCTTAGGACCCTTTTTGCCCATGTGCAGAGACTGAAATGAGGAGAGCCATACTGTAAAGCATTCTGCATGCCCTGAAGACTTCCATGCATGGCTTACTCTGAATTTATTTCCAAAATGCACCACTTAATGTGAAATGTTCTCAGCAGAAAGCTTCATAGACCTTAGTTTATCACTTTTTAATTACTGTGAATGCAAATGCATTGACAATGAGAGTTAGTGCCACACATCCTGCTGGTTCTGGAACTCTTCTGTCTGTCTCTTACCTAGTTTTATTATTAGTAGAAGAAATACTACTGAACATGCTTATGTACTCAAGTTCTCTGTCATTCTTTGCCTCTGTGCTAAAATGAATAACTGGGTTTTACCCTTTATGCCCAATGTTCCACTGTTAAATGTCTCTGTTAGTCTCCAAATGCTAATTAACCCACTAGTGAACTCACTGAGGAAATTAAAGCTGCAAGGCATTTTTTTCAACCTGACAGACACTGAGAAGTAGCGTTTGGGTAACTATTCGTGTATCACTGAATATAAAGCAAAAACTTTATAATTTAGCATTTAAGACGAGATGCATGTGCCTACCTACTTCAGCTTGAAAGATATGGAACAATTCACTTTCTTTGATCTGCTCAGGCTGGCAAAAATATCATTAAGGCAACATTTTGCATTAATTCCATGGATTTAGCCTTTGGAATTTCCAAAGGATGAGGAATAATGCAGTGCCATTTGCTGATGGATTGGGAAATCCAGGTAGCCAGCATCAAGAGGTGAAGGGATATAAGTTAAAGACGCTTCTCCCAGTGGATGCACATCCATAGGTTTAACACACTTTCTCTCTGTAATAGGCACGAATATCTAATTACAGCATGTTTCATAGATGCACGATCTTCATGAAATAATTTAGAGAGGCTCAAATTTTCCTTTTTAGTATCTTGTCATAATTGGGAATAAGAATTCAGGAAAATTCAGTAGAATTCAGTCATGTTCCTAAATGACCAGTATTTTGATAGCTTTAGGTTGTTTGGATATTAATTGTGTTTGTGATGTCATTTCATTTAACAGGAAATTATACCATTAGTCTGTGGGTTTTTCACATGGAATTGCCATGCAACTTTCCTAAGAAGGAGTACACAATGGGCTTTCTGTGAACAATACAATATCACTGTTTAGTTACAAAGTGCTCGAAGGAATCTAGCTCAAAGATCAGTCTTCAAGCAATTAATTGTTGTGGGCATGTAATAAGGACTTGAGGGGTTATGTCACTTCTTCTCCTTTAGTTGGACTACTTCAGATGAAAACAAGATGCAGACTGAAAATGTTACTGATGATCTGCTTAAATATGGGTTAGCCAGGCATGTACAATGTGGAGGAAAAAAAAGTGTGACTTCAGTTTATAATGCCCATGATGGCTTTAATTTTAGAATAATTACAGGCGCGTTCTGTTCTTTTTGCATTAATGAATTCCTAGCATGTTTGTTTAGAAACTTTATTGAGAAGATACCAGAATCTCCTCTAGGTTTTCCCACTTTCTTGAAAGTCTATGATGGTATGTTACAGGGTGTATTTCAGCTTCAGAGAGTGAATTCAGAACTCCTAAAATGATTATTTTTATTTCTGCTTCAAAGGGCTGTTGCTTATGGCTGTTAATTTTCTCCACAGAAGCTGGTATGGGGCTCTGGTTTGGATTTGTGCTGAAAACTGTGTTGATAACACAGGGGTGGTTTTGTTATCGCTGAGCAGTGCTTACACAGAGACAAGGCCTTTTCTGCTCCTCACACCACCCCACCAGCAAGTAGCTGGGGGTGCACAAGGAGTTGGGAGGGGGGACAGCTGACCCCAACTGATCAAAGGGATATTGCATACCATATGATGCAGCATATACAGATATAGCAAGGAATAGCAAGGGGAATAGCAAGGAAAGGGGAGATGTTTGAAGTGATGGCATTTGTCTTTCCAAGTCACTGTTAGGTGTGATGGAGCCCTGCTTTCCTGGAGATGGCTGAACACCTGCCTGCCCATGAGAAGTGGGGAATTAATTCCTTGTCTTGCTTTGCCTGTGCATGTGGCTTTTGCTCTACTTATTGAACTAGACCTATCTCAACCCATGAGTTTTCTCACTTTTACTCTTCCAATTCTCTTTCCCCATCCTGCTGTGGGGTGAGTGAGCGAGCAGCTGTGTGGTGCTTGATCGCTGGCTGGGGTTAAACCATGACAAGGGAAAAGTAAAAATAAGCAATGAAATCTTTTCTATTTACATAAACAATAGATTATCAGACATAGGGATGTTCTTGCCAGTACAGCCTAATGAGTTTACAAAAAATCTTTGTTTTTATGTAAACTACTGAGAAATTTTTCAGACTTGTATAAACTTGCTTTAATGCTGATTTGTGGTGGTAAATTCATAAGAAGATCCAGAATGAACTTACCCGGCACTTGGCAACCATAATTATCAACAAGTTAGCTTACACAGAAGCATAGTTAATGTAGGTAGAAAGAAGACCTCTTGCAGTTATTCCTTCCTTAACAGGTTTCACACTATCTCAAATCACTTTGTATTTGTTGCTGTGTAAGGACATATACCTGGGCAGTCACAGCAGAGCTGCTGAAGTTTTTTGTGGTCCTCAGGACACAGATTTGTTCAATATAACTAAGGATAAAACAACATTTGTCCATGGTCAGGCCACTGTCCTAAGTTCTCTTTCTTCCTTAATTTGGTCCCCTTCACAAAAGAGACAAAGTTATAAATGTGAAAAATCCATCAAAAGACACACCTCCCCCACCCCAAACAACCTACCAACAACCCGCTCCCCCCAGCACTGTCTGTTAATCTGATTGAGAACTGGCTGTTCATACACCTAAAGTTCAAGCCACAGATGCTCAGTTCAATTCCTGAAGAAACCACAGCAAAATTCTTACATAGTGAACTTCTTGTGTACCGTTAGCGTGTCATGCTATTTCTGTTATTTGACAGGATTAGTTCTATTGAGTTGCTGTTTCCTTCGTATTGTCTTTTCACATTCTTGTTAACTATTCAGATAGCTGCCTGTTTTATTGAACACACGCTCTCTCAAATATAAAAATGTCCTCCATGAGTTTTAAAATAAAGAATATATTAAAGAGTTGTCAAATATGTGTATGTGCTTCAACTACCATGAATTGTGGTTTAGGTTAAAGAAGCAAGGCAACTGTGTTGGCATGTTTTTAATCTGAAATATGCTTCTTAAACGTGGGAGAGAAGATAATTGTTGCCATGGGGTCAGAAGCCCCTTAGATGAGAAAGGGGCAACAGGTCTGTCCATAAAAAGAAAGGTTTCAGTCTTTTGTGTTTGAGTAAAGTCCTTTCCATGATATTTGTGTACTCTAGAAATGGAAACAAGAGCATCCAAATCTGCCTATTAAGGTTAGAAAATGTCTAGCTTACTTGCAATGTTTTTAATCACTAGGTGGAGATATTATAAATGAAACAATTCAGTAAAACATTTTCTTTACTAAGCTTACATCATGTTTCTGATAGAAAAATGTGGTATATTTACAATTAAACCTTAAGTTCCTTCTATTGCTTAATTGGCTATGAAATCCATATTGAAGGTAAAGTTTTCATAAAGAGAAACACAATCTATACAATTTGTCAATTATATAATTGCACATATACCAGAAGCTCATGTAATTATGATAAAACTGTAATCATCTTAATTTTAAGAAAAAAAAATTAATTGCAACATACATATAAAAATCTTTGTAGGAATTGTGTACAAAACATAATAACATAAATGTTTTGTCTTGGAACAGGATCTTGTTACCTAATACCATTAGTTGGCTCAAACAGGTATTCAGAGGTAGCAAACACACACAGCGAAGTCCCTGCCCCAAAAACCTTACAGACCAAAGCCAGAGCCCCCAGACCCCTCCGTGGGCCAGGGCTGCCCGGCATCGCCTGGCGTGACCTGTCTGCTCCCGCCTTGCCCCAGGCTGCTGACTGTGCCATGAGCAGCCAGAATCCCAGCACTGGGGAGATACTCCCTCCTATTTTTATTCTATTTTGATTGAGTTTAGTAGCTGAAAACCAAAATGCCCGTCCCAGGTGACCAAAATATTTTCAACAAATATTTGCAAAGGACTTCCCTGGTTACTGGAGATTCACAGCCATAGCTGAGAGTGCCTGATGAAAGGTACCTAGCAGTCATCATTCCTCTGCTTTGGTTGGCTTTGTTTTGTGGGGTTCTTCTTGTTGTTGTTGTCGTTATTTTGGTTGGTTGGTTTTGGTTTTTTGTTTGGTTGTTTTTGTATTTTAAACTTGCAGTATTTTTAGTAAACTTTCTTTGTCTTGCAAGAGTGGTGAGCCCAGGTACTGACACGGAGCTTTCTTGGCCCTAGCATCCCGTGATCAGTGCACGTCACAAATAGTCCCTGCTGAGAAATGACTCATGCTCTTTAGTTTAGCCTCCACAGACTTTATTATGGTTTTACTCACCCTTTTCAGATACAATTACTTTTTTCCTGTGAATTACGATTATTATTCATGCTTTTATAGCCCAAAGGCAGACTGGCATTGCATTACAGGTAGAGGGGGAAGTAGTAAAATCCCATATTCAATGCAACTAGGATTTTCACATAAATTCCTATTCCCAAAGAACATAGTCTAATTCTGGGTAGAGAGCAGCAACAGGGAAAGTTATCACAGACCACAAGTTAAAAGAGATCGGAGGGGTCTAATTAAGATATATACACTTCATGTGCTCATGTCAATTATGAGAAATCTTAAGAAACAAATCTGTAACAAATGCTTTTTGTGGATTTTGCTGATAAGGAAGCAGACTTTGAGGGATGGGAGGAAAAGGGTATGTGCTGCATAGATGGAAGGGTAGAAAGGGAAAAAAGGCCCTTGCTGGATTAAGTTTCCAATGGCTAACATTTTTACATCCGGAGCCAGATTATCAAGTGAGATCTTGGTCCTGGGAGAGTTTCTGCCCTCAAAGCCCACCCACTCACAAGAACTGCTTCATATGTAAAAGTGAGCTGAAATCTCTAACTGTTGCTGGTACACAGAGCAACCTGTGGGTTTTCCCATCATCTGTGGTTTTGATCTGCAACCTAACATCAACCCTTCAGCTAAATTAATGCACTCAGAATATTGCTTTATCTGACACTGCTGTGCTATAGCATGAACAGAAGTTAAGCCTACGGGTTATTTCAGTACTTTCTCCATCTAGAAATAACAGATCATTATTTTGTTTTAAGTACAGAAACAGTACCCTGGAATTCTATTCATATTTGCAATACAATCAGAAATACACTTCTGGAAAGAGCTTGAAAAGAGTTTAATTTTAAGAGATTATAGGACAGCTCTGGTCTTCTTCAAAAGAAGACAGAATAATAAACAGACATAACTCCTCTTTCACAAACACACTTGCTGACTATCACTTCTAAGCTCTGTTGCTGGAGCAATTCCTATTCTATTTCCAGCATCCCAAAGAGCAATGACACACAGCACTCACTACAGTGCTCCTCACATCAGGAATAAAAGGAACAAGACCAAAATAAAAGTGAACATGGACAGACTTTCCATTACTCCCATTTTCTAAAGTAAATCATTTTTCTCTCATGATCTGCCCCTGCACATAGCTGATAGATGAATGCTTCCCCTTACTTCAGCTGAACCATCTGTGCTAGGAAAGTTTGCAAGAGAGAGCTCTGTTCAGCAACTAAGAACCAGTGCTGGCCAAAAAATACAAGTGGCTTTCACAAACTAATTTTTAAATTTCTCTATTTTCTTTATCTTTTGGAGCATCATATCTTTTAGTGTGAAAGCCGTAAAAACTACTTCGGCTCTATCAGCTCTAAAAATTATTGAAGACGAATAGTCAAGGACCTAGCCTTGAACAAGGAGCAAGATTTTCAACAGTTTTGAATTTCCAGCACTCTGCAGAGCTTCTGGAAGAGTAAGGCAATTTTATGGTAAAATTCTAAATATTTTAGTTTGCCTGGGTGTTACTATTTTACATTGCATGTTTTCATTGTATCTAGGTTATTTGCTGTGCTTTAAGGTGCGTTGTTTTTGCAAAAGTATGTAGAACTCAAACATGAAGCTGATAATTAGAATGTTCCTTTTAGTGGACTAAACACATCTTTGTCTGGCGTGCTTTACAGCGAGCCCACTATATACGACATTGTCTCAGTACAAGACTCGCCCTGTCTTGTCTTCCTGATTAATTAGAAACAGATTGTAGCCAGAGTTTTGACTGGTTGAAAGTGATTGTTACATAGCCAGGGACAAATGATTTTCCCACAGAGCCACTCCAGTATTCTAAAGCCAAGTTTAAAAATATCACAGCATTTTAATATTTACATTCATCATTCAAAAAAAATGAACACATGGAAGGATCTGTAAGATATGGTATTACAACAGCCATTGTTCATTTTATGGCACTGTACAGAAGCTGATCTAATTCTTCAGTTGTTACAGCTGGCAAACAACCAGTTTCAGGGCCAAATTCTTGCAGCATCTGTGTATAACCATCCAGTACAAAATTGGCAGTGAAATGCAGTTATACAGGCAGGAAATTGTTTATCCTTTGTTATTTTCTATACGGTTTCCTATATAATGCTTGGGATCGTAACTTTAGAAGCTCCTTGCAGAACCACACTGGGGAGCGGGGGGAAATCCAGCGTCCACACATCTGTCTTATGTTGTTTGTACACTGAGTGCCTCCCCGGGGGAAGAAAAGTTTGTAAAAGTGTTTCATTTTGGTTTTACTTCCTCTTGTTGTTATTTTCTCTGTTTATGTTTATGTTTGTTTATACTAGGGAAGCAGATGCAAACGAAATGTTCCAACCTGCCTCCTGCGCTTGGAGCCGTCCCTCCTTCCTGGGAGCTGCTATCCTGCAGCACAGAGCAGCTCCTCTTCTGGCTCTTCTTCCTGGAGAAGACTAAAGCCTGAGCTTCAGTGTGCTGGGTTGCATGGAAACATAGGAGTGAAGCTATCCATCAGAGCTTTCTTCCTAGATTTTTAGGGCAAACTTGTAGATAGTTGGGGTTGTTCAGCCTGGAGAAGAGAAGGCTGTGGGGAGATGTTATTGTGGCCTTTCAGTACTTAAAGGGGGCTGATAAGAAAGATGGGGCCAGAATGTGAATCATCTCAGAATCTGCACCACTTTTACTGCAGCTTCTTACACTGAGTTTTTTTGAGCAGCCCTTTGATCGCTACATTTTCGGGACAAAAGTCTGTCAACAGGGTTATATATTTTGTAAGAAATGATAGAACTCTGAGTCCTGTAAAAGGACAACTTATTAAATGAATATATAATTGACCCCTTTTTTAACCCATTGCATAACATTAAGCAGAAAGTTCATGTTATTTTTTAAAGACTTCTAAAGGTGCAGATGCTTATTCTGTTGTTCAGCAGCACCTAACGCCCTGACATCCATGGGCATTAGTGTCTCTGAGAACTATGTGACAGTTATATCTTCCGTGGAACAGTCACAAACTGGGGAGCATAACATAAACAGAGCACTGACATTTTGTACAGCATACTATGAAAAGGATTTGCACTCCTGAATTTCCTTATACATGTCTAAAATATCAAGTGAAGCATTTCTAGGGCAGCATGGTATTTTGGTGTTTATTTGGAATAACATTTTCCAGTGCAACTGAGAAATCTCTTCCTACATATAAAAATAATTCAAAATGTGTGCATGGGGCACTTAACAGAGGTATGTTTTGTTCTCTATGTGGTTTAAAACTGCTTTGTTTAAATATGTTACAGTGCTCTGGAGTGGATTCGTGTCAGCTAAATTGAAGTTATTTTGTAGCTGGCACTGGTGTGCCGCTGACAAGCAGCTACAAAGAATAGTATGTTTGCATAGCAATTGCTTAAAGTATTTGGGAAAGACTGTACCTTTCTCCATCAGGTAACAGAAATGTCAAATGAACTTAGGGGAAAAAAAAAAGTCATGAAAGGAAGCTTATAAAGATCTATTTCTATGGCTAACACTTTCATCAGGTTTTGGTCCAAGTCCCTCATCTGCACTCCTGGTGAAAAATTGCATCCTGTTACGTGATTTCTAAATCTCGAGTGCAGATGTGCCATTCCTTAGAAACATCACAAGTTATTTGCTCAAAGAGAGAATCAAATCTGTGTGAATTCATTAAGTCAAACACAGGACTGTAAGTATGCATGATGAACCATATGTTTGCCAAAAGAAGTGCTAAATCAAATGAATGAATGTTTACACAAATAAATAGATGTGTACACAAGTGCATATCACAGATATCATTAACAGATATTACACATGCCTTCTCGAATCCAATCCCTTTCTTTATCCATAAGCTGGGGAACCAGCTTAATTAAACTGCAGTAAGTTACTTTCCTCTGTGAAAATTATTTTTGAATACTTCCTCCTGCTGCAACCACAGGTTTCCACAAAATGAGCACTGAACTGTCACATAACCCTTTGGTTAGGAAAAGTAAATACACATACACACGGAAGCTAAAACAGAATTAGGTTTTTCATAAACTTTTACAGCCTCATCTGAAATACAGAAGCAACAGCTGGGAGTTTTAACATACATTCCAGTCAGAGTGCAAGTCTTCCACCCATCTGTAGAACAGATATAATCATGTTCATTACGTTTTGTGATATTTAATTTATATAACTCCTTGATACACCTAGTTATAAATTGGGAGTAAGGTAGTAAGTTTTAACTGCTTCGTGTTCTCTCATGGGTGTCTCTCCATCTTAAGATATTTTCCTTCTATTCTGATAAGGATTGAAATCTAAAAGATTATGGGTTCCAGCACCTGTCTGCAGGATACACTCTCCACTTTCAGCTGATATTACAAATATATCACACTCGTTAAGCTGAAACCGTGCCCAATTTTACTTTAAAAGAGCAGATGTTTAAGAATTGGGACTTTCCAAGCCCCATATGGCATTAGCCCAACAGTAAATTCCTTTTTCTATGACTGTGAAAGCACTATGTTCCTGGAAGAAGTTGGAGGACAATGGAAGTCTGTGGAATGAAGCCCGAGATGGAAGTATGCAAAAATGATCATATATCTGTAAGTGAATCATACATATTTTTGCAAACTCAAAGCAAATATAACCACCACCTAGAGTCCCACAACCACACGCTTTAGGTTATATCTGCTAGTAGGATTTGCTGTCATATTTTATACAACTGTATGCGTTTTAGAGACTGGTTGTGTTAATATTCAGGTTATCACTAAATACAGGAACATGAGAGCAGCTGCGTTAGGTCAGATCAAAGTTCCATATCTGTCTCACACTGCCTAGAGAAAGCAGATGTCCAGAAAATGATGTCAGACAGGGCAAGCATATAGGATACTTCCCTCTGAGAGCCTCTAGCCACTTGCAATTCAGGACCTTTCTGAACCAGACATTGTTTCTACCTGTTTGGTAATCCTTGATGGACTTTTTAATTTTTTCTGTTTTCTCTTCCATTAACTTGTTCAGTCCCTTTCAACCCATATAAAATATTTCCTTCTACATCAGAGGCTGCAAAGAGCTACTAACTACTGTCCCACTCTGCTAAGTGGGACCCTGTGTTGCTTTAGTAGTCGGGAGAAGCTTTAAATTACTCTAAGAAAGCAATTATCTCTGATTCTATATCAAAGGCCATGAAATAATTGGTCCCATGCATAATTTAATGACGTTAACAGGAAATGTGCAAATAGATTTACAGGGGGGTTCATCCTTAGAATAGGTATGTTATTTTGATTAGTAGGCTTCTGTCATCTATTTTATATACTCTATGCCCTGGAAGTTGCTCATGTATTACCATAATAGCAATGGATTATGTCAGTGGACACGTTTCTAAACTTTCTGCATCAGTTATGCACCATTCCCATGGACTGAAATTCTATACCAATGTAGAAAAAGTATAGTGACAGTACTATGTGACCTGGGTGGGGATGGCGACCAGGCAGCTAGAATGACAAGGTACCATACCTGCTGGAGATGTGGGAAGGATGGCAAGGATTAATGGATGTAAAGATATCTTAAGAGCGAAAAAAATAATTGTGAAAGCAAAGGAGTTAAATTAATCTTTTTGCATTGGTGCTTATGAAAAAAAGGAGCTGGAGGAAGTTCTGACCACAGGGGGATATGTTTGAGGAGCTGTCAGATTGCAGTGTGCATAGAGCTGCTTTGAGAAGAAAATAAGAGTAGTAGTAATGAATCTTGACAATCAGGGAGGCCTAATAAAGTTGTATGGCAGTAGACTCAAAACAGACAAAAGGAACACTGTTTGTCACAACATGTAATTTAGCTTTGGAAATCATTGTTACCCCACTTAGTAAATGCAAAATTATTAATAGGTTCACAGGGGAATTAATACAGTGATGAAAAAAGACCCATCAAAGGCAATTAAGCAGAGTTATACTGAGGCAACCTCAAACTGAAGAAGTCTCTAAACCATGGACACATGAAAGTCGGGAGTACGTACCACAAGAATCACCACTAAACAGTAGCACCATTTTCTAAGCATCTGTAGCAACCACTACCAAAGACAAGGTTGCGTGTTGGGCGGGTCTTTGGTCTGATCTATCTCAGCTGCTCTTGTGTTCCAGGAAGTCCAGAAAACAGTCAATGGTACCTACCATCACTTTTGCAAATATGGGCACAGGTTCTTTATTATAAAGCAAGAAAGGCTTTTTGTATTTTTATATGCTAGACAAATAATTGCAAGTAAGAATCTTCACATCATTAATAATAGATGTACATTTTCACTCTGGTGGGCTTTCATAGTGTCATCACCTCTTTTAAGAATAAAGAATGTACTGTACATATAGAAAGGAAACAACAATTAAGAGAGTGATTATTTCTGTTTGTACAGTAGTTAAAAATTGCTGTACAAATATTATTTGTGATCTTCGCTCATACTGTGCTGGAAAGATACAGCTGTTTCAACAAAGTAGATAAGTACATAGTGAAATAGGAAACAGACTTGCTGGGAAAAAAGTAAAAATCTATATTATGTAAACTGTATGCTCTGAGGAGACAAGCTTCTTTCTTCTTTCTCCACTCAGTTTCATTTTATAATTTTTTTTTCAGCATCTGTAGTCAAAGGATGAGTCTTTGTTTGGTGCAATTAGTATGTGTTCCAGTATGCAAGATGCACAAATATTGGGCTGGTATACACGAATATAGGAGACATTTGTGAATTCTGTGTTGATGTGCAAAATATTAACACGTTTTTAATGAGACTTTGAAGGCAAAATTCAATTGATGACAGTGGTTTTTCACCCGTAGTCTATTAAAGAAAACACTGATTTAATTTTAAGTCTTAAAAAACAAAGCTAGTTTGATTAAATTTTAAATTGACTTTTTGCTCAGCAACAATGAACAACTAATAGGACAGCAAACCTCTAGTTTCCTGGATTCTCCTTCTTGCCCTTCTTGAATGTGAGTGACATCTCTCTTTACCTGGTCACCAGGGATCTCCCTGACTGCCACAACCCATCAAAGATGATAGAAAGTCACTCTGTGATGATGGCAGCCAACTCCCTCAGCACCTTGGATCTGTCCTACCCAGTCCTGTAGACTTGTGTTATGTTCAGTTTGCTTAAGGGGTCTACAGCTCTTGTTTACTGTGGGTAGTAACTCATCCTCTCTGCCACAAGCCAGTTCGAGCTGGAAGGTGTGAGCGAAAACCTTGTCAGTAAAGACCAGGACAAAGTAGGTACTGAGCAATTCAGCTTTTTTGTATCCTTTGTCGCTAGGATAGAGCAGCCTCATTTTCCTTAGCCTTCCTCTTGCTCTTAGACCCTGTAGGAGTCTTCTGTGCTGTCCTTTGCACTCCTTACAAATTTTGTCACCAGTGGATGTTTGGCTAGCCTGGTTCTGGCCCATCATGCCCAGGATGCTGTACTTCTCCTGGATATATGTCCCCCCATTTACCCCCTGTATGATTCCTTTAGGGTTGGAGCCCAGTCAGGAGTTCATCTCCTGCCAGATGTCCTCAGCTTCCTGCCCATCAGGACACTCTGTTCTGCTCTGAAAAGGTTGTCCTTAAAGATCAACCAGATCTCCCGGGACCTTTGCCCTTCAAGGTAACCTCCTGAGGGATCTTGTCTACCGGTTCCCTGACTGAATCCTAAACTAACGTAACATTATGTCTTACTTAAAGAGCCTATGTCTTTCCATCACAGTGCTGTATCCCTCTGATTCCAGAAATACTGAGCTCTGCAACTGTGCGCAGACTTCTGACTCCTGTTTGTTTCCCACACTATGGGCATGTGTATACTGGCAGTTGAAAATGGTCCCCACTCATGATTCTTTCTCAAGGGATGTATGACAGCCTCCCTCACAGGCTGGTCCCCCTGGTCATCCTTTCTTGTCTCTGGTTTCTCCATTTCTCTTCAGACTTAGATTTCCACCCCATCCCCCTCAAAAACAAACAAACAAACAAAACAAACCAAACCAAAAGTTTAAAGCCATGCTCTTTAGGTTAGTAAGCCTATTGGAAACAATAGTCTTGCCCTACTTTGACAGATGAGTCCCACCTAACGTCTTTTCTAGCTTCGAGGTTCATAAATAAAAGATGCAGATAAAACATTTTTCTTTTACCCCTAATCTTGACCTTCAACCATTTAAACTATCTAAACCTCAACCTGTCCATTTTATTTTTGATCCTTGCAGCTCGGCACTATATTAAAAAAAAAAAAAAAAAAATAACAAAATGGCATCAGAATGGGAATTTGTTCTGTGTTTGCTCTCTCTTTTTCTACAACTCTTCAGTTTTATGGGTCAAACAGCCAGCAGTATATATTTGTTTTACCTTTTAGATTTGCTCTCCTAGCTATGTAGTCCCCACTTTCCATAGCCTGCCTCAACCCGTTTTATTCTTCCCACATACTTTCTCCTTTTCATACACAACCTTGATTCAAATAAATGGTTATTTTGTCTCGAATGTTATACTTCAGGGTTTTACATGTACCTCATTATTGATGATGCTCCTTATATTTTCTTCTGGAGGGTGATATAACTATATAGTATTAACACCATACTAGTGCAGTGGGTTTTATTTAAAAATGGCTTTCCTGTTGTTTCCAGTGTAATTTATTTTCATGATAGGTTGTATATTTAAATACGGGTGAGAAAAAAGTTCTCTCTCAAAATAACCATAACCTTTTTGTTTATTGTCAGAAACTGTCACTTACCATGAGGTTATCACTTTTTCCATCCTCCTGGGCATACATTATGGTACAAGTAAATTGCTGCAGCACATTGATTCTAAACTGCTGAATTACTGGTGTCTATCACGGTATTCAAACGGGTTTGCTCCCAGAGAAACATTTTTTCCATTGCTGAGAGCTCTAAAATACAAGTAGATTAATAATTTACATTTCAAACTTGCTCCCAGCGTACTCAGTGGCAAAGCTCTCATTGCTTTAGGGACAGCAGGGTCCTGCTTCCTACACGGGGTTTGCGGAGGCTCTGGTGTGGATATAGCTGAATGAATTAAAAGTTCCCATCAATATACCAATCCATGTGTGACAACATTGTGAAGAAAGCACTCCTTTATTCACTGAATGACAGTAACCAGACTTATTCAGTTGAGAACATTTAACAAGAATGCAATTGGACAGATCTTCCGTCATTCTGACCAAGGCTAAATTTAAGCAGAAGCACCAGAAAATATAGGTCACTGATTAATTCACTGAGATTCTGCATTCTTGCTCTGCAATAATCACTTAATGACAAGTTACAGCAAATGCTTCAATGTGATAATTAATTCTGGTTACACATTATTAAGGTCAGAGGAACTAACAGGTTCACTAATGATTTCTATTTTAGAACATGGGACATTTCAAGCTAGAGTATATAAAATAGTGAATGTAAGGGAATTTAACAGTATTTACTGGCTTAGTACATGACTAAACATTGACTCCTGCTCAGCATGTAGAGGTATTAAATGCTGCCATTCTGTCAGAGGGCAGATCCAACAGTTATGTTGAAATAAGCACTTCCAAAACTTTTTATTCTGTTTAATTATAATTTAACAAAAAATCCTGCACGTAGGTAATATAGTAACAGACAGAAGAATAGTTCTGACCTCTCCTGCATGGGAATAACCTAGAGAAGAGAATGGTGTTGAGTGTCTCGCTATATGCTTTTCCTGTGTGGAGGTACTAACCCAAGTGTCCTTCCAATGCAGTGTCTATCCAGTTTTCACAAAACTTACGGAAACTTTTTGTGTCTGAAGATCAGCCTGGTGTATCATCTGTTCTGATGCTTAATCAGAAGGTAAGTTCAGACTTGTACATCATCAATCAACTTTAAAAGGCAATAGAGAAAAATATTATTTAAGGAGCTATTTGGAAGTTTCAGCTGTAAAGGCACAGTCAGTGATCTAGCCTTTGCAGGTGTTTTGGAAGGATCTGTCTTTACTGTTGAATCCCATGTAAAGCAAACTGAAGAAGGAGATTAGACCTCATGTTTGCCACCTCCTCCTCTGACATCTGGTAACAAGAGTCCATATACAATGACTTATACGTGGCCTGTTTATAACACTCGAAAATACGTTAACATGATCCCTTTTTTGGAGCACATTTTTATAGGCACTGGATCTGGTCCAGAATCTCCTGTATTACCACTTTGCATGTGAAAATCTACTTTTCTTTGCATCTGTAACAATTTCACCATTGATTTTGCACTCCGTGTCATTGCTCTGATTCAAATTATCCTTCTGGCTTTCTCACAGAGATGGCCATTAAAGGGGTTATCATAGGTTGTGAGAAAAGAATTAAATCATCCCTTCTGACTCTAGAATAAGTAAAACCAAATAGCAAGTGCAGCAAATCCCCAATGGGAAACCATGCACGTAAATGGCAGGTTTTTTTGTTTTGATTTTAGTTCATGGATGAGGCTGCAAGAATAAAATAAAATAAAATTTTCATATTATTAAAAATTGTCTTGTTATATAGCCTTACAAATTCTACAGCAATTTTTGGCTGTTCGACTTTTGAAAGTTTCCATTTGTATGATCATATAAAAACTATGGTCTCCTTCAACAATGTGTTTTTTAAATGGATCTGGCCATAAAATTCGGTTTGACTGTGCTTATATTGCATCCACAATGAGGGTTTTTCTCCTTAGCAAAAATGGGTAACCTAAATAATAAAGACTATTTCTAAATGGATATTTAAAATCTGTTCATGAAAACTGAAATATATTACTCTCTGAAAGGGGTTCTGTGGTCTTAATTTACAACGACCAGCCAAATGAGCATTTAGAAATGAAATGTTCATGCAGTAAACCCTAACAGTGCCTTCAGAAATGCCTGGAGAAAGCTGTAGGAGGGTGAAAGCTTTTCTCCTTAGCTCTGCTCTGACTCTGCAAATCGAAGTGTATGTGAAACAAAGCCCTGACTCTGACTTTGTCCAGTTATTCTTGTGACCTGTGACACCTCTAATGTACTTGTGCTAAAGGATTATTTATCTCCGTGCATGTGTTCAGGAAGGGCACATAGACTAAAGCTCGGCTGGTATCTCAGCTTACAAGAAATGGACAGAAGGTTATTTAAACCCTTTTTCCTTCAGCTTGTTGCAACTCAAGATGTATTTACTCATAAATATTTGCTGTCAAAGGCATTTGCTGTCTCAGTTAATAAACCTCAATCTCTGCCATTCTCATTTCATGATACATAAAATACTGTAATTTCCTATGAGTGCATTATGCCATCTTTTGCTGCTAAGACATTGATTTCAAACAAAATAAAACAAAACAAAACAAACTAAAGAAAAACTAAGAACTAAGAAAAGGAGACATCAACTAAAGTTTTATTAGGGAAATGGTGGCAGCTTGGATACCCAGGCAGAAAGCTGCATTTCCATCCTAACAACCAAATTAGCCTTGTAACTTATTGTTAGGTGAAAAAAGGAACTGCAAAGCTCCCCAGTGAGGGCTAAGTGCTAGAGACAGCATCTTGCCTGACAATTTACTTTTCTCAATTCTTCCTATCTGTGAGGAAGTGGCAGTTTTTGCATTACCATAGCTGTGTTGTAGTTCCCATAAAAACAAAAGGGGCTGTTTAAAATGTAAAAGCAAGTTTCTTACATTACCATACAAGCTCTCCAGAACAAGCAGAGTAGGTATCCTCTGAGATTTATTACATTTTATCTCAGGAAAAGAAGTCTAATCTGTGTTGATTCATGGTAAAACCTATACATTTTATTTATTTTTTTCAACAATATTGGAGATTATAATAGGCAGAAGATCATTTCCTACAGCTCAGTATCAGCTCTTATGTTCTTGATTTGCTCAATCTATTATGATATTAAGTAACCAGAACTAATCAATCTCATGATTCTGAGTCAATAAAAAATAATAAGAGTAGTCAAAGATTATGATATTGTAACATGTGTTTCACCATTTTGTCTTATGATCTGAGTACCTAACGCAGTCTTATCTCAGCATTTTCAGAGTCCACAATTTCTAACCTCACTCTGTTCAGACCAGGACAAGGCACTACTGTTAAAATGAGAGTCAAGGCTCTCACGTATTCACAGGACACCAGAGACCAAGCTCTCAAACAAAATTACATACTATTACACCACAGCTAAACCACAACTTGCAACTGTTGCAATAAAATTCTTCGCTGTATGGCTATCTTGGCTTTCTCCTAGATCCACTCTTTAGATTTATTTTCATGTACAAATGGACATCCACATCGTCTGCCACTTGGAATCCAGTTTCCTCGGTAAAGGCAAAATGACTGTCTTGCCCTTTGTGACACGTAGCCATTTATAATGGCATGATGTAAGTATGGGATTGTGAGAGCCCTGATATTTTGCGAATCAGTGATGATGCATTCATTCATTTTCTATTTACTTAGAATGAATTTAACCTGTTGCTGTATTTAACTGTATTGTTGATTTTCTCTGGCACAGGAACTGGCACAGACTCCAAACATATAAGTTAGGTATCCAGGATCTGTGTGTATAGGGGAAACTCAGCTGTATCAAATAGGATCCTCCAGGTACCAGGCTGTGTTCAAGGAAATCTTTGCTTTCATGTTCTGTGTTGTCCTTTGGTTTCCTGACAGCAAGTAACACCTAAGTTCATTTTCCAGTTGCCACTTCCATGGCAACGTGAAAAGGATTGTGGATAAATTATAAGACTAACCTGTAAATTCTTCACTCTGTCAACTGCTCTAGCTATTTCTTTCTTGAGAACCCACATTTTTTTTTCTCAACAGACTAGTGTTAGCACTCAAAAGTCCTTATCTCAATTGTTACATGTTCTGCGTAGACATTACTGCAAACACTGTTGGAAATGGCTCCAGGAGATGGTTGCAGGGTGTTTATCAGAGATCAGGAGACACAAGTGGCCTCTGGAAGCCTGTTTGCTGTTGACATCCCTCCAACCTCTCGTTTGCCAATGGCAATAATTTTCATGGAAGTTTCTCACAGTTTTTAAAAAATGGCAGCAATGCACAGCATTAAACAAACAAACTGCATGGGTCAGGGAGGGATAAGAAAACTTTACCTACCCGTTATGCCACAAATTGCTCGAGAATATTGTTATAACACAATTTCAGAAATCTTTGAAGGAAAGGTTCTTCATGCATTATTTAACTCTTACCTTTTTCTTCTTTGTCTTTCTATCCGTTACACACAACTATGTTCAACTGCATTACATTCAGCTGGAGAACTGGTGAGGAGATGCCTTCTCTGACTGACATAGCATTATACCAGATGTCACAGACACAGCGATCAGGTAATAGGGTTTGGACAAACAGATACGTAAGAAAAGTGTAGAAGAAAAGTTGGCATTCTATAGAAAAACACTGAGGTAACATAAACTTACAAGTCAAGGTTTTGTGGGGGGGTTTTCTGAGCTGTTCTTAGTGGCTTATTGCACTTAGTCAATAATTCCATCAATCGTATGCTGTACCTTTTAAATCCAAAACTCAGAGGGAGGAAGCGTCCATTTTGTGTTCAGTTTATTATTCAGGCTGAACCAGGCCCTCTCTCAAACAAACTTCCCTCTTCTGAATTTCAATCTGGAAAGTATACATCTCAATGAAAAAAATGATTAACAGAAATCTACACAGAAATAAAATACCTCTGTCAACACAGGGCACCTGCAGAGAGGGATCCCAGAGATACATTTTTCAATGTTAGATTTGAAGGTCAGCTTATGGACTTAAAGAATATTCTCTGTTATAGTCCACAACAGAATTGACCCAAAACATCTCAAAAATATCTAATAAATTGAGGTTAAGAAGGGGAAAAGAGCACTACCAAAAAATTATAATGTTTTTGTGGACATCCCAGATATCCAAAACATTTTTTTTTTAATTTGAATCAGTCTGGTAGATATACACACGGAGAAATTTCAAACATGAATCAACAGTAAAATAAGGGAAAATAAGTAATCATAAAAGACAGTTAGGTTTATCAACTTGAAAATCCACTCACAGAGGCCTTGTAACAAACGAGACAAGGGGGATAAGCTGTCAACTCTGATGCCATTTGGGTCATTGTGATTATGTGGAGTTGAGAGTTCAGCATCAAAACATGCCTTTTGAACGCTGCAGTGTCATAAATGTCAAACTCATGAAACCATTTAAGTTAGTGAGTGATGTAGGGAGCCAGCCTCCATTGCAGAAATGAACATTAACCAGTGAACACCACCAATGAATCAATCATCTGGTGTTTTCTTAAAAATATCCTCTTCCACTCCATGTATTTTTTTTATTATTTTTTTTTCCCCTCCTGTAGCTACTTTCTTTTTCTCCTACAGTCATAAGAAAAACTTGTAGTTGCTTCGGTATAAATAAGCAGGGGTTCTCGGTAAGTGAAGCATCTAAACCAGAAATTTACTGTCTCTATCTGGGCATGAATAGAATACAGACTTAAAGCAGACACACAAAAAGAACAAAATACAACAACCTCCTGGCTGCAAATAATCTATTTTCATCTGAAAAATTTCTCATATCTAAAAAATGATAATAGTTTTTTTATCTCAGTCATTAATATTTTGATAGAATAGTAATGGGTTTTATTGGAAACCATATTTCGAGGGATTAGAAGGTACAGGATTACTTCTGTACTGCTGGAAACTTGTCAAGAAATATCTACTACATTGTTACACTTCTGCTTCGTTTGTTAGATGCCTACTATTACTCACACAATTAAAAAGTAACATGTCTAAGCAAATGAAAAAGCTAAAAAAATCAATTTAGGTAACTGGATTTATTTATTATTATGTTTTCAGAATTTGTTTAAAATAAACTTTTTCATGGCAAAGATATGCAATGTGCTTCTTGAAATTCCACTCTTATTCAAGGTTTCTAGGCTCCTAGAAAGTTCGGTGAAAGTGTAAAACCTGTGACATATGAATTATATGGCAGAGAAAACACACAAATAAATGAACTAAAGGATAAACATTACAGCTTGGAGCGTGTGACTAAATATTTATTCTTAAATTATTAAACCATTCTATCAAGCTGAAAAGTTATCCCTTACTACTTCATAATTTTTTTCAAGGTGGCTATAAAACTATTAGCAGTAATGAAGCATAAGTAAAATGATTGATTTTTGCCAATCACTGGGAATGTACCAGACCTTGCGTTATGTAACATGCATCGCGGGTCATCTGTAGGCTTCATTAATCGTATACAACCCATTCATTCATGGGGAAAAATGAATAATTATTGTCTGTGGAAGCCTAACATTAACCTCACTAATTCCATGGAAGTGCAGGATATATTGTAAGCTTTTTTTTTTCCCCTTTCAACATGTCAGAGACCCTAATCTGTAATCCTGCATGACACTTTAATCCATATAAGCAGATATTTACATCCCATGGAGCCCCGCTGATTTTAGTGGCTGATGCCTGCTCATGTCTAATTACAGTATAGTTTTCCTACCCTTGATATGATGATAGAACTGTGTAGCTATAAAGAAGGGAGTAGGGGCTTCATTTCACCCAATTTCAGCCAATAAAATTTTGGCCAATAATCAAACTGCAAAAAGTGAAGGGAAGGCACTTTTCTTTGGGTTATTAAATATAGGGAACCAAACTGCTGTAGAAGTCACGTTATATAAAATGGATTGAATGTAATCTTAAAAATAATTAGTTCAGACTCCAACTAACCTTCTTTTGGGAAGCTATTCTAGAATTTTTCTTCACTCAGGGCTGGAGATTGCCCACCAACACTGCAACTGTTTATTCCTATACTAACAATGTCTAATAATGTAAAAATCCTCTCTCTCTTCTAGTGTTTACCCATGATGTATTTATAGACATCAATACTATCCTCCACATTTTATTAGTCAAAACAAACAAAGACCTAAATCTTTTAATCTGTTCTCATGAAATGGGATCTTTTTTCCCTTGATTATCCTCAGGATAATCTTAAACACTGGTGACACGAAACTTTGGCAATTTCTAGAGGAGGTCTCACAAGAGGCTTATGCATCTCTGTTTCTGCCAAAAAGTACTGTCGGTGACAAGTCCTCTGCTGCTTGTCTTAAAAAAATAGGTACTTGAAAATTATACTGGTGATGTCCTGAAACAACCACCTTATAGTGCTGAGTTGTCTTGTCATCCTTGTAGTTTATGTCTTTCTGCTTCACTGCCTTTAACTTTTTTGCTTGTTTCTTTTCTTTTACTTAAGACTCCTGCACTTTGGCCAAAGTTTTTTGGTGTTTTTTTTGGGGTTTTTTTTTTTTTGGTGGGTTTTTTTGTTTTTGTTTTTGTCTGTGTTTGTACAATGATTAGCTCAATACGGTTACACCTACTCAGCCCTATGGTGATAGTTAGGTACTAATAACAGCAATCTGCACATATGCATTTTCATCTTCTCGAGATAAACCTTAATAGTGTCAACTTTTTTTTTTTTTTTGGTCCATCTCATGGCACTGTGGAGTTATCACAAGCAATAGCTGTGAGTCATTACAATTACATGCTCTCCTAACCTCTGTGGTACTTAATACACACTTTAAAGAACATTTCATTTTCCATAGACCCTAGATAACTAATCTGTTCCAGTCTCTTTCTGCAATCAGAACATACTGCAAAAAAATATCTGCATTCTGAAAGACATGTACCCCCTTTTTTACTGAATTAAAAATAAATGTGATTTCACTGGCATGTGTTGTAGGGTCATTTCTCAATGTGAACAAACCCAGTCTCATCACAAGGACTGGAAAAGAGATTCCTCTCCTTGCTTTTCTGACAAATACACATGCTCTGAGATCGTTTGTTTCCCTACATAAATAAAAGGGAGCTCTGTCTCCAGATCTACACGTGTAAGTATTAGCTTTATCTTATCACCATAACCATTTTTAGATTGACGGTGAGAGACATAGCCTCTGGTGATCACTCATGCAGTAGAATGCACATTATATTGCCAACTGACATTTAACAGCATCTAATATGCATTCAGCTGCTACTGGAAAATTTTTATGTAACACTTTCTAGATTTTGCTTTAATGTACAGATTACAGAAGAGATATGCAGTGCACTGAACAGTAATCTCCATGGCAGTTACATTCACTTTGGTGAGAAAAAGGTGACATTTGCTTACATTTCTTGAGCAGAAGTAATGATTGCAGCTAAGCTAACAGTTGAACCTACAATGCCATCTTTTAACCTTGTCTTTAGCTTGAATTTGAGAGAACTAAATGAATCGGGTGATATTAAAACTAGAAGTAATTCCACACAGCTTTAGTAACCATTGCAGGGAATCACAGTTGCCATCTAAACTAATTTCAAGTTTAATGGTCTAGAAACTTTTGAATATTTGATTCACACAAAGACCTTCTACCAAAACTAAAATGAAGCATAATCCCGGGGAAAAGCTTTAGAAGGCATTTATTTGTAATAAATCAAATACCCCTTTCTTAAGCAAACAGACCAATGTAATTAATAGATTCACCTGAGATTCAGCATCCTTGGATTTTGAGCTGAGACTATTCAAAGCACTCTGGGGGATTTAGATGCATATTGGTTATTGAAATTAAATCCCTTAGACTACTTGGAAAACTCTCAGCCTTGAATTCCTTCTGCCCACATGGGAGGCTGACTGGTTTCAATTACAAGAGGGCTCATGCTCAAAGCAGTGCAGGTGATAGGAAGACTAAAGGCTCCAAATAATCATTAATGATACTAATGAGTTAGAGCTACTGAACCCATGGACCATATGATGAAACTGGACAATTAGAAAGTGAAAACATAGCTGGATAAATGATGTTTGATCCTCCTTTGAATGAAAAATCTGTCATAGGATTTTTTAGTTACATTGTGTTGCCTCCTTAAGGCTTTTGCCCAGGAAATATTTTGAAATTCAGAAGTTTCATCTACTTAAGCATAATATCTACTCTTTTTACTGTGGGGTTTGTTTTTTTTTTTTTCCTTTCTTATTAGCTCTCACAATATATTACATAGGATGTTCTGTGTTTACTTTAGCTTCTTTCCTGGATTTATTGATCCAGTTAGAAACATTTAATAATCAAAACATATCAGGTCTAAGTAGTTTCAATTTTGTTTTCTCTTAAGCTAAGTAAAATGTAGTATTACAGTCAATTAGAGGTAGTTGTAGACTATATAATTTTACAATTAAATATGTTATAGCTATGACAGGAAGTAGAAGCATTTAAAAGTAATTTAAACAAAGGGCAAGATGACTTTGAAAAAAGAATAGAAATGTAGTCTGCAGGTGAATAAGGACCATACAGGCATAAGGCTCCTATTATAAAGTACAAAACCACACACATGATGGTAAGCTATCACACAACCACAGTACTGCACCCTTGCAATAAGAATAAGGTTTTTAAATAATTATCTCCCTATATTTTGTAAAGCCTAATGCTTCTCTGCAGTTAACAATGACATCTTTATTTAATTTCATTCCTACAGTACTGCATGAGCCTGCTACAGTTGTGTGCCATAGAGGACTGTAAGGTGTTCCTCATTTTAGGAAATTAATCTCAGGTGCATTAGGCTGAAGTTTGATTGGGGGGCAGGGAAAGGAGCTTTTATTAGGAAAGAGCCTGGCTCAAAGAAAGTCCTGGATTATTGATGGTATGCTGTGTAATGCTGATAGAGTTACACAACTCAAGCTGTGAGTTTATTTCCTACTTTTTCCTCTTTAGCTTGTTTTATCTATTCTGTTATCTGGTAAATTTTATGCTAATTTCATTAGTGGAAGAAAATGAATGACTAAAACCTTTCATTCTTAACAGACTTTTATGAGGGAAAAGTAGCACCTTGGTGAGTAATTTTTGAGGAAAGTAGAACAGCATACAGGAAATAGTAGCAAATCAAAATATTTTCTTGAGTAAAACATTTCCTCTGCTGTTTCAGTATCATTTTGCTTCTTATTGTTTTAGCTTGATGTTGCTCACTTCCTGTTATCTTATTTGAATGTGTTTATTGTAAATTTGATGATAAGAAATATATTTAAGTAGAAAAATGCACTTACTGTTGTACCTATAGTCAGAGAGTATAAGCTTTGAAATCTGTATGTCTGATGGTTGCTGCACCCTTTTTTTTTTCTTCTCTCCTCCCCCCCCTCACCCTGTAAGTTACAGGTAGGTTTTAGTATCATAATGGTCAATTAAACATTGTATTTGATGCTTTGCTGATGGGAGGAAGTTTGAGAGAAATTCCAGGAGGGGTAAAAAAGAGTCTGTGTGAAACATTTTATGACCATCCATGAAGAGTTAAATAAGGCAACTCCTTCTGCCTTTTTGGTTTTGGAGGACGGGTTTTGTTTACTTTTTCCATAATTAGGGAAATTATGGCTCCTCTAGAAACCTTTTTCGGAAATATTTGTGTTAGAGATTTGAGGGAAGGGAGATGCAAAAGTCATATTTTGGAACTTAAAATGATGAATGTGGTGACACTCATGTAAACCTGCTCCAAAATCAAACTTTGATGATTTTTTTTTCCTTAAAAAGGATCAAGGCCAGCAAGATGAAACAAGAATTCCCCCTTCCATTAACTGTGGCATTTCTGAAGCATTTAAGAGTACTAATATAACGCTGTCACTATTATAAAGGCTTCTGAAGAGGGGTCTACAAACAATGATGAGTAAGGGTGATACAGAGTGGTTAGTTAGGACCATTCATTCCTCAGAACAGCCATTTCAGGGACAAACTGGTGTGACCATCTTCCCTCCAGGGACCTGTTACTTAGCCCGTGAAGGAGGCTTATATTATTTTCCCCATTGCTAAGATAGCAGTCCAGTTCATATAAGTAGTGCTGACCAGATTGATGGCCGTTCCTTGACCAGATCAAAGGGCTGACTTCTTGGAAGATCTTCTTGGCCAGCTGAATAGCAGGGGCGCGTATGTTCATCAAAGAGCTGACTCTGTGATCAGCGGCAACATTCCCTGCCAGAGGTTCCCCCCTCTGGGGACAGAGTGCTGCCCTGCCACCTCATTTTACCAAAGATTCTTCCACCTTTTCCTCCTTAAAGTAGTTTAACTAAACCTTCCCATCACAGGATGTCTGGCCCACTCTGTACTGTTTCTATTCCCACAATGAAGTGTGCAATAGTTCCCAGTACAGAGGGAAGTATCTTACTCCAGTACAAGGGCTCAGAACCAGCTGATCCAACACAGATGTTGGACAAACAGTAGCAATTTAATCTCTGAAGTCTTTAAAAAAAAAAAAAAAAAAGACAGGCAGAAAGTATTTTCAAACATGTTAATATCTTTGGCACAAAAGAAAATATGGTGTCTCTTCTGATCATCCCAGTTCCTTCTTTTGTCATCCAGGTAAATACCCTGACAGTCCCGGTAGCAATACATGCTTCTAATTTATCTATTACCTGGCTCCATTTCTTTCTCTATGCTACTTCTTGCAGACCTTTCTAGATCTTTTCTCTTGGGCTTTCTCTGGCTCCTCTACAGACCATTTGGGGTCTCGCCCCCGAGATCCTTCCAGGAATAGAGAAAAGGCTGACTTAGACTCTGAGAAGCAGTGGTAGAAAACGAGAAGTATTTTTACGTCCATGACATCTGCTAAATTTTTAGAGGATAAATTTCCAGACTAAATACTGATCAGACTAAAAAGCTAATGACACTCTTATCTTCCTGACTACTTTCTCCCTCTCTCTCCTCCCAAGGTAAAGGCAGATAATATTAAATGTAGCTCAGGTAGGCACCCTCACTTTTCTGACACACCTACTGTTAATCTAACACCAAATGCAAAAATCCCCGGGATACTTTTACATTGGCAGTAGTGCAAAACTTGATCTCCATCTTCAAACTGACTGGTTTATTTCATAATTTTTTATGATTCTCATTGCCTTTAGGAGTCTATACTTGCTTAGCCTTTGGTTAAATGAATTCATCTATCAGTATCTCCTGAGGTATTACTTCCTTCCAAATAAAGAAATATTAACCATCTTTTTGACCTGTAGATGGCCTACAGCTTATCTGAGTTACTTCTTGTCTTTGGTATCTCATAAATGATGTTATACTTACAAAGTTAAAATAAAACCTTCAAAGTAAAAGAGTAAATGGCTATTCACCACTTATTTTTCTGAACATGAGGTACTACAAACAAAAATAGTCTTGCACACTGCAACTGCTGAAGTTCACATCAGCTGCTTCTCAGTTTAGTCTTGTTTTCAATACTAAATCTGATTTCCTTCCTCTCCCCCACCCACCCATTCACATTCCTTTCCACTTCAGTTCTGGAATGTGTGGTCTGTGGCCAGCTGACAACTTTTTTTAAAAAAATAAATTTGAGGATATTTAAACAAGGCATTTTAAAGATCTATGGGTCGTGAGCAGGGAGAGCTGCTGGAATGAGCAGACAGTAGCTTGAATGTTTGAATGATTTCTCTTCCCCACCCTGCGTTTCCCACCTATGTCTTAGTTATGAAACTAGCTGTTGCTGACATCTTAAAGTGCTTTAACAACTTCAGCCAACTTGTAGTGCCATCAAGGAATGCCAGGAGATACGTGCATATCCTAGGAGAGACACAGCTCCTGTAATCTGTTAGCTTAATTTTAGCCTATACTAATTTTTCAGATATTTTGCATCTGCATCTTTAAGTTTTGTTCTTCTATTGCTTGATTAATATGAACTGAACTCATTTATAAGCAGGCTTTATTTCTTGGAAAGTTGCAGGTTTTGTCACTGAGGATCAAATCGGACCAATTGTGCTATAGCACAAAAAGTAAGTGGTGGCTCCCAGTCAGACATCCTTTCCAAATGAGCTAAGATTTCCACCAGAATATAATGCAAACACTGGATCCAAATTAAGTAATGTAATGCCATTTTTGCAGTATAGGACAAGTTGTAGTTTGTAGGTCTTGCAACCAATTACTGAATGATAGAGGAAAGCCTGAGAAAGTGAAGGAACAGCTAAAATAAAGCACTATTGCCTGCTTCTGAAATTACTTGATGCTTTAAAATAAGTTTGGGTTAGCTGGCAGACAACATATATAATAGCAGTTTTCAGAAAGCTTAAAGGGCAGTAGTTTCAGTTGTTGCTACCCCTACAAGTGCTGAACACTGGATTGGTAGAAATAAAAATCTGTATGTCCATCTTGTACAGATATAGAGCAATGGGTTAAAAAACAAAGCAAACCAAAACAAATCCAAACATGCCACTTCCCCCCCCATACATTAGCCTCAATCATACAACTCATGTAGAAAGACTCATTGACAAATACCAATCTGGCCTACCTCAACTCTGCTGGAAACTTTTAGCTCAGTGTCAGAAAAATCCTAAGCTTCCCAAAATTGTTGCCAGAAGTCTTGATCCTGCTTCTGCTGAGATCAATGAGAACTTTGACATGCAACTGGAAGAAGGATTAGCATTAAAATCACTAAGTATGTAATAGAAATAATAACTCTTTGATATCTTTTTGCTAGTAAATTGCAAAGCACTTAATAAAAACAATGATCTGTAGGGAAACTAAATCATAGATATGGAAGGCTATGTGGCAAGATTTCCTAGTAAGCTAGGGATAGATCGCAGTTCTTTCAAGTCCTGCTGTGGTGCTTTAATACATTCAACTGCAAAACATCTGAATGTGCGTCCCTCAAAGTAATTTTCTGCAAAGAATTAACAAAGCAAAGCAATTCTATCTTTCATCCTACTTTTTTTTTTTCTAACAAATGCCTTAACATATTTCAAGAAGGGTTTATTGTGGAAGTTCACACATCTAAATTGGCCAATTATTTCTTGGTGAAGTATTTTCATCCTAATACCCTTGAGCAGAGTATCACCTTTCTGAAGCTAGTGTATTTACAGAGTGTTATAATTCCTGGGTTTATGATATTTTATGGGTTAGTGTTAATAGTTTGGAGAATGGACGGTGGACAATTGCATATACATCCCATAGTTGGTATGGCATGTAGGGAACAAGTCAGAGAAGACAGCTTAGTCTGACCATTTTGGATTTCCCAGTTATTCTGCAACTTCATGTACTCCAGCTGATCAGCAGTCCTAACTTTCTTTTGGAATAAAATTTATTTTCTTACACTAAGAGTTAACTACTTTTAGGTGGTACCACAAAGCTTTCCCTTTTGATGTTCTACACAAATTCAAGGAAGCCTAATCCTAGTAGTTATAATGTGAACTGAAACTACAAGGGCTAGATTTTGATCTTGCTGGATGCTGTTTTGGAAGAATCTTGATTTGAATTTCTTTAAAAGGTTACTCTACTAAAAAAAAAAAATTGTTCTCTAAAATAAATTTTTTTAATGTAACCTGCTCTAAGATGATCTGTGTGTGACTAGTGGACTTAAGCTACTTACCAGTAGAGTAAAATGGGGGGAAGGTGTCTAATACTGTTTGCATTAGTAGATAAAGGGGAGGGGGACAGCAGGAATCTGCCTTATCTGACCTGGCACAGTACTGACAAAGCCTCGGGAAGTTTGTAAGGGAGACCACGGGTATCACAGTTACAGTGCATTTATGATTTATGTGTTTGAGTATTCAGTAATCCTGTTTTATTATAAACACCCCATGTATTATAAATATCTTCTTTCTCCAGACCCGTTTAGATACGATACCTGGGCTCTTTCATTTTGGTTAGAAGGAGCAAATAAGTAAAAAGATAGACAAGGGACAGGCTTTTCTTGCTGACTTACTTCCAGATTCCTATTCCTTGTTGTAAGTGGAGTGACATAGAGCATTTATTTTAATTCCCATTGAGGGCTGTGTGAGCACTCACTTCCATTTGCTTCTCTGCCTTTCATGGTGTAGACTTTTTTCTTCTGTTCTCTAAAAGAAATTTCTGGTAACCAGCAGAACACCAGGTTGCCTTGGGACATCAGACAGATAGGAGCTTAACAAAGTTGCTGACTGAATCTGAAATGTGCTAGGGCTCTCTGGGCTTCTCTGAGGTAGTTCCTGGGTAATCCTGTGAAGAGATTCTCCAAACAGGAGCATCAGATGTCTCCAGCTTCCTTAAACAGCCTGCAGAATGCTGATATTCAACAGCAAAGCCTCCGCTATACTGATGACTGCTGAGAGACTGTGTTTGGTATACATCTGCTGTGCACAAGGCCATTATTTTAAAATAACATAAACCCAAATTTTATTCAAATCATGTGAGATAAAGGGAAAAAGCCTTTATTTTTTTCTATGGATCCTTCCCTCCAAATGATCAGAGAAAACATAAAGCCGAGAAGTAATGCTTAATCACGACTCCTGATGGTTTTATTCTTGCTACTGTAGCTACTTCAGGAACATTCAGGGAATATATGCAAATTTTAAAATTTATACCTCCTATTTTATTTCAATTACTTCTAAATTGAGTGCTGGATTAATTTTAAACTCTGTTTAATCTGTTCCTAAATGGTGTGGGGAAATACCTATGACCTTCTGCAAAAGTATATTAATTTCTGAACTTCCCTTCCCTTTGTAGTCTTAGAGAAAATTCTTAGATATGCTGGATGTTTTGGTTCATGTTGGGGAAACAGGCTGAAAAAGAACCAGAAGGACAACCGCACGGTGCTGTTACATGGCCTGCATTTCGGCTGAAGCACAGGGTGCTCCCCTGGAGCCGTACTGCCTTTGCCAGCACAGACCCTGCCTTCAACCTAACAATCCTTGAAGACATTTTCCTGCTCTAGAGTTTATCCTACGTCAGGCTATTGGTATATCAGCAAAAGCACCATTGTCTTGATCATTAAGGAGTAAAAGAAAAGGGATTTGCTTCGAAAGAAGAAGAGAGGGCCAAGCTTTCTTCTCTTTTAGAAATGACCAGATGACTCTAATGCCCTGTGGGATGACACATCACTCTCACACTCCCTCTGCAAAGGGAGTTCAATTGATGTCCTGCACTACCACGAAATGTTGAAGTGTATAGCGAGGTGACTGAAACTGTTAGTGATGGAGCTACCCAGACAAAAGTATTAATTGGGGGAACAGTGTTTGGGTAAGGTTTCCAGTTCTTGAGCAGGAATTCTTATTGTGCAAAAGGAGAAATAATATATTGAATTTGTACTATTTAAAAGTGGTAGACTTTTTTTAGTACAAAAATAAAGACAAGAAAGTTGGCTTCAAAACACATTCCTAATGCTTAAACCATTCTCTGGAATATACAAATACTTAGACTGAGAGGGGAAATGGAGAGTAGATGAAGAGATTATTAAAGAAGTAATATTTTTTTAAGGTTGACTGTTATTGTAGCACGGCTTAGCCATACAGCCATCTAAAAGTTTTATCACCTATGACAATATTTGAAATTATTCATGATCAGCATTCACAGCCAACCATTAGTTTACTTAGGTATCTAATATTTTTAAATGTCAAACAAATTTGTTCTTCATCTAGCATGGACTGATAAGAAAATATTCTTTACTTACTCCATTCAAAGCAGATTGGATCACTTGGCTTATTTTAGCGCACCCTTTACCATACCGAAAGCCTGGCCAGGAGAATCAACCCTTTGGATGAACTTAGGTCCAAATACTGATGGCAGTAACGTGCCTTCAAATACCCGTTTGAAATGTGAAAGGTTTCACCTCCACAGAGAGGAACTGAAGACTGCAGCAAAGCTGTGAAATTGTGACTGAGTCTTGGTCCAGTAGTTCCAACTGAGATGAGCTTAGCTGGCACTTTTGCAGTGGCTGTGTACTTGTCTCTAAAAGTGAAAAGACAAAAAAGATGTCATCTGACTGTCATGTCTCTGTGCGACTTTTTCAAACTTTCTCTGATGCTTCCAGATTAGGCCTCAGCTATGTAAAAAACTTTGTTTTGTTTTTTGCTGGCACCTGACTTCCTACAAATGATAATTCTGATATTTTTTGTGTTGGTGAGGTGGTTTGGGTTTTTTTGTGTTATGTGGGGTGGTGTTTTGGTTTGTGGGGTTTTTTTTGGGGGGTGGTGTTCGTGGTGTGGTTTGGGTTTTTTGTTTGGTTTGGGGTTTTGTGGTGGGGTTTTTGTGGTTTTGGTTTGGTTTTTTTAAAGAAAACCACAATCTTCCACAACTCATCATAAGTCTTGTCTTCCTACTGCATATGGACAGAGTTCACCCACATCCAGGGTTACTTAGTACTGTGGTACCTTTTAGAATGACATAATGAAATGGTTTCTGAAAACCATCAGGTACCACTTGCACTACCTATGCTGAAAAACAAGCAAGTAGGTGGTCCTTCTAATGAGCCTTAATATAGTTGTACATCTTCAGCAAAAGATAGCTAGGCGGTTTCTTTCCTGTAATGGAAGAAAACATTGAATACTACTACTATTTTGTTTTACTTAAAGTGAAATAAAGGATTAGGTCAATTTGGCAGCCATGCTCAGGATTTGCTGTGTGTTGTGGTAACAACTTAAAAAACTCAGGCTGTAAAATATCATTAAAATTGGGATTAATCAGGATTAACACACATTGGGGGGTGGGGAATGTATTATTAAGTCTCCTTGTCACCTTCACAGATTTCAGGGCTGTGTTTCACATCAGAATGGATTCCTGTAAGTTTCAATAATTATATTTTTATTGATCCAATATAGACATCCTCTTTACAAGAGCATTTAAAACAAGTTTATATTTACCAAAGCAGTACATCCTTGGGTTATTTTGGGTTTGTTTTTAATTTGCTTGTCCCCTGACCCTCTTGCTTATTTCCTCTGGCAATAGCTATTCCTGGCCTATAAATGCGCTCTGAACACAGAGGAACTCTGCTGTTAACCATGATTTCAGAAGTGTAAATCTATGATAATAAATACCCTAAAGTCAAGAAAGACTAGATGTTAAGCTTTTTTCTCGTGGCCAGTAGTAATAGCAGTTTGATATAATATATACAAACTAGAGGAATATTTTTTGGTAAATATTCTTTTTTGCTTTTCCTGTTTCCTAGTGACACAGTTGGAAGCAGGAAACTCTCTCTGAGTTTTGAGCTGCAGTAGTCCAAAGGATATCCTTGTCTCTCTCCACCTCTATAAATAAAGTGGAAGAACTTTTACCCTGCCTCTAAAAAGCACTATGTGTAACTTCTAGGTTGTTTACAAGAAGAGTCAGAGCTGTCGCTAACTATTTGATTTGTTTGCATCTAATGAGAATGGAAGTATTATACACCCAACAATACTTTGTGGGGTCTCTGACAAATATTAGATCACACATACTCTCTGGGTGTCTGATTATTTACTACAGTGATATAATTCTACCTGCAAGGGAAGTATCACAGGAAGATCAGATTTTTGGTTAAAAAGGGAAAGCTTATTTTACTTTATAGTTGGACAATTTTGGGGCCTCTTTCTTTCCTCTTTCACTTGGTAAATTTTCTAGGATACATCATATCTTAAGGTCACCCAATATTTATATTGATGGGATGAGCTGAAATAACATTTGCCTACCTTGTTTGGTAAAGTACAATGAAGTGCCTTTACAATAGTCTAATTTTTGTTTAAGCGTTCAGGCTTTTTTAAGAGATATTTTTTTTTCTAGAGCATCTGCTTAATCACTCAAGCCAGTTTGCTACAAGCCTCCACCAAAGTTTGCGGAAATGTGTGGTTTCGAGGAGGAGCAGTATCAGCTTGTGTGTAACTGCCTGAGTATCAGGTTCCTGATTCCTACAGGAAAATGTTGGAATGGTCAGACGGGAATCACACGAATGGGAAGAGGATGTCAAACTTCATATAAAAACTCAATAAATTAAATCCACTTACTTTATCATGTGTAGGCTAAAGGTATTTTTTCCAATCTATAACAAATAGGGTCTTGCAAATAGATACCTCTCCTATTGATTAATTAAATGTAGAATAAAGTTCAATGCAGTTTGGAGCTAAGCAATTTCTCATAGAGACAAGGTGCAGCTTATGTAGAAATGGCAGTAATTAACCTTTATGCCGATTTTAGTAAAGACAACAGTAGGTTTTCCATTACCGGAAATCCATAAATCAAAGTTAGATATATTTTATTTCTATTTAGGACATAATTCAGGAAACTCCTAGAGTTTCTCTTACGCAGAAGATCAGGCTGTCAGAGCACCAGTGGAATCCCAGATTACTGTGTTCTGCTATTTTGGCAAGATTTAGTGGGTGAAAGCCTGGCCACGTTGAGTTCAGTGGAAATACTGCCTCTAATATAAATGACACCATAGCTTTGCAATATTTTATTTGCCTGAGGGCTCTAAATACCCAGTAGTAATTCTTGATTATGAATTATTATTTTTGAAATGATGGCATAGTCAGGAGATGAAAGCAGGGTTGTACTTCTCTGCAAACAGGGAAGCAGGAGGCTGCATTCAGCCGTGCTGCTGGCCGTGGTTCATGAGCCGTACGTGATCCAGAACATCCATTCAGTGTGTTTGAGACAGGAAGTGTGAACAGCAGCATCAGCAGATGGAGGTGCCTGATTTTTGCAGTTTCTCTGGAAATTCAGAGCTTGTCTATTACCTCAGCATGGCAGCAGCTCCCAAGCACAATGGTGCAGAGGGTACCATAGGCTGGGAATTTCTGCAGTCAAATTTTCCACCACTCTTCCTGTTGAGGAGTGATCGTATCTTTCCAGTCAGCATAGACAGGGCTGGGTCCATCACCACTGCGTAACTCCTGTCCCTGGAGGGAATAAGGATCACGCTGGTACTTTGGCTTTGTACCACCTGCTGTGTGGCCACCTGCCGAGATAAGATGGAGGAACAAATTTCGGAATCATGGATCACTAATTTAGGCCATGGACTTGGACTTTCTTACCTGCACGGAAGGTTGCTTTTGCTTACTTCTGCCATCAAGATCTAGCTAAAGACAGAGAAGGAGAGAAGAGATCAGAAATTCCACTTCTTTACTCTAGCATGAAGGGATCTTAGAGAGCAGAAAAGGAACAAGGAAATAAAATATTCAGAAGGAATTTGTGTTTACAGACAGACCAGTAATCATCCAAACAAAACAAAAGTGGGCAAAGAATCAACATGTAATTGTTTTGTTGTTAACTGTTCCCTCTTTTCTACCTGCTCCCCAGACATGTCAGGAGGAATGCAAAAAATTCCATTTACCCCTTCTTTGAACACCTCCACTGCCCCAGACAGATACACACACTCACTTACTCTGAATTTTAACTAAGGGCTGAGAATATTTTTACACACACATACATATGTCCTTTGGGAAGAAAGGAAGTAATCGTTCCAGAGAGGATGCATGTTAGTAGCCTCTTTCCGTCAGGACTGTACTGCTTCACTATCTGACAGGCTGTCCCTAAATATTTCCTGCCTGGTTTTCCTTCATTTGGTACTTTCACCAGGGAGATTTTGGCTCACCATGCAGTTGCAAGGCAGGAGAAGCAAGAGCTGGGAACCTTCACAGGGATGGAGGATGAAGGTCACCTACATCCTTTGATCCTTTGTGCGCTCTTCTTTTTTTTTTTCTTTTTTTTTTTCTTTTTTCCACCCAAAGATGGAGTTCTTCTTTGGGATCCTTTGTTTTCAGCTTCAGAGCATGTTATGTGATTCTGCTCCTATACTGCTTTGGAAAAACTGCTCCTGCTGAAAGGCACCAACACTGTTCGGGGTCCTTTGTGCCAGGCAGTGTACAAAAACATACTCAGGAATGGCTTGGCCTAAGGAGATTTAATTTAAAAAAGGCAAATGGAAGAATAATGGAAGAAAGGAAAACTGAGACACAGAATGATCTACCCACGCTCATATTGGGAAACTGATTCAGCTTAGTGGTTTCTCTAAAACATCATTACTATTGACTAATAAGTAAAGTAGAATCTTACTTCAGAAAAGGAGGTACTTGGAGTATCAAAAAAATCTGGTGCTGTCTGCTCCTGGTAGGTATACCAAGAATTTGAATTAACAGTATATAATATTGCAGGAGATTTAGGAGCACCTTTAATTAATGTATTTTGATCTGTTCAGCAGCATATTGTCTGCGAGGTTCAGGCTCTGCAATGCTATTAGAGCGGTTAACTACGTGCAGTAAATCCATGGTGCCAAGGAGGCATCCCGGCTCCCTGAACGTGGCTTTGTACCCCAAAATCAGGTTTCCAGGAAAGACTGATCTGAGTGATGAACCACAAAAGCCAGGTGATCAGAAAGACTGAAAAAGTTGTGTTTTAACTTTTCCCTGGTATTTTCTACCTGTTTTGCCTACGATTGGAATCAGATTCTTAAACCCATGCAAAAAAAAAAAAAAA